>CAAKHG010028935.1:14715-68677 GCA_901007715.1 Dactylopterus volitans
CCCCCCCTTCTGTCCCCCCCCCCCCCCCCCCCCCCCCCATTCCCCCCCCCCCACCCCCCCTTCCTCGTCGGCAGCTACTGCAGCAGCAGCAGCAGCAGCAGCAGCCCAGTGCCTCCAGGATCCGCGAAGAGAGCCTTTTTTCCCCCCCCTTCCTCTTCCCCCCTCCTCTGCACGGCGCCTCCCCGCCACGATGGGCCGCGAGCGATTCGCCACGTTAATGTGTTGATACCGAGATATTTCAGATATCAAATATGAATCATGCATTTGATATTTGTGGCCACTTTGCTCGTCAGCATCCTCTCGCTTCGGCTCCATCCATCCCGAGCGTCATTCGGTATGTACCGCTACCCAAGCCTGCTGGCTTTCCTCTCTTTATTTCTCTCTCTCGTTTTTTTTTTTCTAAACGCATCACCCTTCTGCATCCCACTGCTCGCGTAACGTGCCCGTCCCGCGCGTCCGGCGGCGGCGTTCCGACGTCGTTCCGCGCCCGGAGCGGCAGCCAGCGCTCCCCGTCTGATATGCGGCATCTCCGGCGCGCTGGTGCTCGAGGGCAAACTACAACAAGCCCTCTTTTGTTCAGCTCGGACAAAAACAGCCCCGAAAACATCCCGCGTCCCCTCGGCGCCCCGCGCAAAGTGGCAGCCGCGAGGACAAAGTTGTGCTCGGATACATGATAGAGAGCCACTATTTGGGGATATATGCGTATATATATATATGTGTGTGTGTGTGTGTGTGTGTGTGGGTTATGGTTGCATGGACGCTGCGTTTAGCTCCCCGTCGCGCCCCCCCCCCCCCCCCCCCCCTCTCTCCGCATCCCTCATGTAGCACCAGTCGTGTCACCTACACATTTTTTTTTTTTTTAGTTAAACAAAGCAATTGTGTGTTTTTACAATTACGCATTAGTCCACCAAAGGCGTCCCGAAGAACTGCGGCGAAACCAGGACCCCGCCGTCATCAACGCCGCTCATGAATAAGGGATGACAGCTGGCTCCGTGTGTGTGTGTGTGTGTGTGTGTGTTTTTGCGGTCCTCGCGCTCGTGTGTGTGTGTGCGTGTGTGCGTGCGCTGGGAATTCTCCTTTGCAGTTTCTCACGGAGCGGGGGACGCGGCTGCTGAGCGGGACGCGGCCGCGGCGCTGCCGGAGCAACAGGCGACCGCGGCACCCGGCGCGGGCAACGGCACGGGCACGGGCACGGGCCGGGCGGCGGAGCACGTCACCACCTACCCCTCGCGCCTCATCTACTACCTGAACGAGGACTCGGAGAGCACCTACCATGACCTGGACACGCGGGCCAAGAACCAGGCCGCCGAGGGTCAGGTGAGCGCGCCCTATTTTTTTTTTTGGTGTGCGTCAAGACGCGCGGCGGAGGAGTTCCTCCCCTCACGCGAACACGTCTGTTTGAGTTGGCTATGAAGGCTCCATTTTTTTAAAATTTTATTTAGTTGGGGTTTTTTTGTCCTCTCCACTCCCTCGCAGGCGATCCACCTCGCCCAGGCCAGCTTCCAGTTGGAGGCGTTCGGCTCCAGGTTCGTTCTGGATCTGACGCTGAACAAGTAAGTGTGGCGCTCGCCTCATCTAATTAGCCGCAGCCACTGCGGTCGCCCCCAGAACTCAAGTCCCGGCCGCGGTGGTTTTGTCGCTCCGTCGCCGTGTGTCAGCCTGCGGTTTGCCAGTGAGAGTGAGACTGTCTGTCTCACTCCTCTGTGATGAAAGCTGCAAAAAAACAAACAAAAACAACAACTGCGGCGTTTACAGCGCGGCGACGCCGTGCGTTAAAGGCAGGTACGCACGCAGATATGCACAATGGTGTTGCGCAGTTCAGAAATATTGCAGGAAAACTACCGGGGGGGGGAAAAAAACACTGATGCTGCAGGTTTTGCAGTATTTTTTTTGCAACAACGTGCTCAGACCTCACTCGTTTTAATGTGGGCTCAATGTCAAGGGAAGGCCCAGAGAATGGAGGAAGGCAGTCATGGAGTCAGGCGGCAAAACATGCCTGAAATACACAAATGACAGATACTGGTCCGTGTGAATAGAGGAGGAGGAATAAAGGTGAACTAAGCTGAAGTGTGACGTCACGTGATGGCGTTAAAAAAAAAAACAAAAGTCAGATTTTTCTGGCAAAGGGCATCAAAATGACCAAATTACCTTGGAAACGCCTCAGAGCCGTGAGTCATAGCCGGAACCACACTTCCCATCTCCCAGTGACTTTTGCTTGCAAATGACACACACTCTCCGGTGTCAGTTTGACACTTTACTTCAGCATCGGATATGAAATCGGAGATGAATCCTCCAAAGTGCCAGCAAGATTCTCTCTCTATTTTTTTTTCTTCTTCTCCCTCTCAGCTGGCAGGGCCATCGACAAAAACAGTCATGCAGTATTAGTTTGGAAAGCCTCGCGTCTTAAATGAGCTGGTGTGTGTCAATATTACCATAGAAAGCCTCTGGAAACTCAGCGTTATTGATTTGGCCGTCATGTCCGTGACGTGATTTCAAGATGGATTGTGCAGTTAAAAAAAAAAAAAAAAAAAAAATCTCCTAATGTTCAGTTGCTGGCACACGAGCGGGGAACGCTCGCTCTCTGGCAGACGCCGGGATACTCGGAGCTGAGGAACGTTTCGTGTGTTTTTGTTGCATGCAGGGACTGAATGACAGACCCACAAATAAATAAAAATAAAACACTGGACATGAACTATAGAATGCGGAGTAAGGCTGCAGAAGGAGGAGGAACCGCTGAGGCTACTGATAATAACTGCCAGTGTGGCAATGGAGAAAGAGGCTCCTGTGTCGCCGAGGCCGTGACCCTCAGCTGTTCACCGACTCGTCACCCTCTGAAGGTGGCACCTTAGCTTCTCTCGACTGGGCCGGCGGTTCAGCCGGTGGTTAAGGCCCTTCCAGGGGCGCGCTTATGGCGTTCCGTCGCGCGGGCGGGCCTTGAGCGCCTCTCCTGCGCGCGCAGCTTTCGTTCCTGTTTTCGCCTTCAACCTGCCGTCGACCGGCTGCAATTTCCAATTTCTCTTTTTATCAATCAATCTTTTGTGAATTGGCCTTCGATCTTGCCCTGGCTCTCCCTACAGTGGCGCAGGAAAGAAAAGGAAAAAAAAAAAAAAAAAAAAAAAACTTGGCACGGTGCAAAATTTAAACCGGCGACCTCAGCTTTAGAGTGCAATTTCATCACGTTAGCAAAAAAACAAACCAGCCGCAAAAGCGGCCCAGGACGTTTCCTCCCCGGTCAGCCCGCTGTGTGCTGGAACACGCCCGCAGCTGGAGCGTCGTCTCAGCGGCTGTGTGGTCAATGGAGCGTCAGTGGGGTAGTTGATGCTCCCCATTCTCTGACACATTTAATCGTCAGTTTTCCACAAGTTTCTTCTCACCGAAGAATTTCGCGGCCTCCACCGGGCGGGCTGCGTCTCCATAGCCGTCTGTTGTGCTAGTGGCTCCCCAGTCAGCGGGACAACGCGAAAACTACCACGCGGATTTTCATGAAGCTTAGCGGGAGGGTGTGGAGCGGTTAAATTTGGGGATTTTTTTTTTTTTGGGAAATGTTAAAAATAGCAGTAGCGAGATGTTGTCTGCCGCCGTGCCCGTCTTCACGGGCGGCGGCGGCGAGGCATGTTCTGCAGATGTTGGCCTGAGTCACCACGCGACGGAGAGGCTTGAAAGTGTGACCTTGATTCCCAGCTGTTTGCTTGCAGGCTGCCCGCAAGATACATGAGCTAGCTTCAGCGTGTGCCTTTTTGTGTGTGTGTGTGTGTGTGTTTGTGTGTGTGTGTGTGCGCGCGCGTGCGAGCAAGAGAGAAAGAACAGGGGTTTGAATTCTGCTTGCTGTTGTAGCTGCGACAGTTCTGATCTATATATAGATGGGTCTGCAACCTGCCAATGGCTGCTGCTTTATCTGCTCACCTCTTGGTGTACCTGGGAACGTGAAGCGGAAAAGAAAAGACCAGGTTTTTTTTTTTTTTTTTTTTTAAAAGATCCTGAAGTCCACTTGAATCATATTTTCGCGGTCTGGAATCGACAGTTTCCTCAGAACATTTCGTTCAGCCGTCTTCTCGCGACGCTCGCCTTCCAGCGTCTCGGCTTATGTAGCTTCTGAGCAGATTATTTCCATGTGTCTGAGATATGAACAGACCGGTATGTCGCTGCGGGATTCAGAGCAGCTCTTGATCCGGTGCCAGACTCAGGAACCTCCTGCAGGTTTTTTTTTTCTTTTTCTTTTTTTGGGTTGTTGTTGATGCGCCTCCCGTCTGTCTTGCTGCATTGTAACGCTCACGTCTCCTTGTGGACGGAAGAGTGCTAGACCATCGGCTCATCATTCCCACACACACACACACACACACCACTGCACAGACACGCCGTCGTTTCAAAGGCGCACACATTTTGAGACACTCATGCGCCAGCGCCTCATCGCCGCATGCTCTGCAATGCTGCACTTCACCCCATGCCCGCGCGCGCGCGCGCACACACACACACACACGCATGCACACGCACAAATACACAAACGTCAATACTCTTTGGTGTGGCCCACTCTCCTCTTCCTGCCTCGTGTGTCGGGCTAAAAATAGCCCCTCACTCAGGAATCACTTCCAGACACTGCTCGTGTCTCATCATGGTGCACTTCCTGCGAGCACGCCGCTGAGCATCACTCAGAAATGTCACACTGCTGGTGCCACAAGACAAATCCGTTTGGATATATATATATATATATATATATATATATATATATATATCCATGTGTATATGCTCTGACGCCAATACATGTCCAGGGAGAGGACAATGTTTTAGGTTTGCAAGTGTGCTCAAAAAAAAAAAAAAAACCCAAAAAACGCCATTGTGGCAGAAAATGCGGTCTCTTGAAGTCAAGTGTCAGCGAACAGATTGAGTGTGTGTGTGTGCGTGTGCGTAATGGTGAGGAATGCTGATTCAGACAGCCGGGAAGCGGCGGCGAGAACTGTGGTGTTCAAGGTGAAGCCGAGGCCTCACATTTATCTCATTAGCAGCCTCCACGTGAAGTTGCTGGTTTCTGTTCCCCGCTTGCGCGTGCGTTGCTTCTCACCCGGACATTTAACGTTGGGAGAATTTGAGGAAGAAACGGCCGCCGGAGGTTTCGCACGATTTTTTTGCTCTTAAATGTCTCTGCATCGTGGCGGCGGCTGCGTTTTGCGTCACGCTGCGTCCGGTATATATTTTATAACCATTTGGTTTATTTTTACACCCAAAAAAAAAAAAAAAAAGAGGTGAACACCGCATAACATTCCAGAGAGCAGGCAATGCCTTAACACCTCCACTGCGCTACTGAGATGTCATGGGATTTTTTTTTCTTTTTTTGTGGTGCAGGCCGATTGCGCCACAGCGCTGAGGCGTGCTACTGTACAGCAAAAGCAGCACTGACCGTTAGTTTAAGCCGCAACGTGTGAGTCAGAGAGAGCGCGCTCGCGAATGTATTGCCGTTGCATCACATCCTGCCGTGTTAACAGAGCGCTATCTGTTCTTTTTTTTCTTTTTCTTTTTTTTTCTCAGTGACTTGCTGTCTTCAGATTATGTTGAGATCCACTATGAGGGCGGCAAGCCTGTCCTGTCAAAGGTAACATCTTCTCTGGTTGTGACTAATATGTCAAAGTAGATGCTGTTTCTTGTTTCTTGTCAAGCATGATTGATTCACATATGTATATATACACACACACACACACACACACGCACACACACACACACACACACACACACATATATTTATATATTTCCCCACAAGGAACCTTAATGTTTAGATCACATCCCCATATGCTGAGGGGGATGAAAAATTCAGTTTTATGTTCATTCATGTCTTTCTGCCTTCTTAAATACGAAAGCTAGGAGCAACAAAGTTAAATCAGTGGCACCATGAAAACCGCCCGTCGGTCAGTCTGGTGGCTTTAGCACAGGGCTGCGGTTAGCTCAGGCATTAGCATGCTCGGTCTGGATGTTTACCCCTTCAAACCTTGTCCCCTTTCCCTCCAAGTCCAGCCAGCTATTGGCCCGCTGGTATCTGCCCCCTCTTTCCCCATAATGGATCCTGTCAGTGTTCAGCATCAGGTCCAATCAGATTCCCCTCCTGACTCGATGCCCTGCCTGCCTAGCCCGTTTCACGCAGAAGCTTCACAATGTTAAAATCTGTTTTCATGTGGACCCTACAGCCTTGACTCAGAGAAAAGAACAAGATGTACTCGATAGATAGATAGATAGATAGATAGATAGATAGATAGATAGATAGATAGATAGATAGACGGATAGATAGATAGATAGATAGACGGATAGATAGACGGATAGAAGCAGGTTGGGAATGAGTGCTGGTTGCTGTGGCTGCTGATTCAGTCTGGGCTGGGCACATTGTAGCTGAATCAGCAGGGTTTTGCTCCCCTGCAGCCTCCTGCTGGAGCTCTGATCACGTGACTGGGGGAGTGGTGGTGGTGGCGGCGGCGGCGGTGGTGGGGGAAAGGAGGAGGGGGGGGAGGGAGCCGGGGCACTCTGCAGTGCAGCGTGGGATGGGTGAAGTGGAGTGAGAGTGTGACAGAAACACGGGGAGGCGGAATGTCCTCTGCTCACCCTTCGTCTGACGGCGGAGCTACAGATAGCGCCGGGGCCTCTCTCTGCGGTGCCAATAATCTTAACCGGCAGAGACGCCGCTGCAGGAGAAAAACATGTGCAGATGTGATAAACCGGCCTCCCCGAGAATCCACACTTGTCCCACCGCCGCTCGAGACGCGCCGAGTGTTTGCCGCGATGCTGCATTAGCACTGTGTCATCTCCCCCAAGGGCGGCGAGCACTGTTACTACCACGGCCAGGTGAGGGGGAACAGCGACTCCCGCGTGGCCTTATCTACCTGCAACGGGCTGCAGTAAGTGATGAGAGCTCCCGTGCGGTCCTCGGCTTGCCAAGAAGCGTCTTTGGATTCACTTATCGCCGCTCCTCAAATCCTATTGACTCAGTATTGACCGGCCTCTCTCCCCGTTCCTCTCTCTTTGCCCTGCAGTGGGATGTTTGACGATGGAGTCTATGTGTATCTAATTGAGCCCTTGCAACAGACTCATCCCATCGTAAGTAATGCACGTATAACGGTTTCTGCCTCGCCGCTCATGTGGCAACCTCACGCACGCTCACGCACCGCGCACCCCGCGCACCCCGCGCACCCCGCGCACTGCTCCAGGACATCCCGAATGCTGAGTAAATTTTAAAGACAGGAGATGAGTCGCTACATAATGATGGTCATTGTCCCATTTAAAAAAAAAAAATATATATATATATATATATATATATATATATATATTTCTTTTATGACATTATGTCCTGAAGAAAAATGGTGTACATTTATGCATTTTTGACAATGCTATACTTTTTAAGTTGCATTAATTCGCATCTAAGTGCTGTTCAATCCTGACTGCTGTTTTTATGGTATGGTTGAAATGCACATTAAGATGATATTTTTAATTTTTTTTTAATTTTTTTTTTATTTAATCATTTCACGCGCCATCAGCACATCGTGATATAGCAAATGCATCCAAGATCCCATCAAATTGATTTCCAAAGCGGTGAACTGCTGTTCTGCGTGATGCGACGCCAATCGTTAATAGTTGCGCCCTGAGACGGAACTTCATATTTAGGCGTCAGTCTTCTCATTTAACTCAAGACGCGAGAAAGCGAATGCGAGTATTTTTCCAACAGCAGCTGTCGTACTGGCTCTTCTAAGTGGAATGTGGCCCCAAACCTATAACTCATAATGTATGTCGTTTTTTTTTTTTTTTGTCGCTGTTTTTCTTTTTTTTTTTTTACATTCCATACATTGTTCATTACGCAAGCTTTGTGTTCGCACTTCCTCCAGGAAGCACACCGCACCGAAGCGTCACCAAATCCACCACTGAACATTATAGAATCGACAGGCAGCATAAAGATGCATGTGCGTCATACACACACACACACACACACACACACACACACACGGAATATAAACCGTACAAAACAAACATACCTCGCCGGCTCTACAAAGCCGGGAGGGAAATGCCTCCACGTCCACTTGAGCTAACAAATAAACCTTCAAGACTCCTTTAAACATTGACACAGGGAGCGGAGTGAGGGCTTCCTGTGCGTCTTTGTGGGAATTGCGCCGAGCGAGAATGTCGGCGCGCGCGGAACACAGGACATGCATGTGGTTCCCGATTCATTTTAACAGTTCATGGCCACTCCCTTGCAGGATACCGCGGCAAGGCCTCACAAACTAAGACGGACAGCCTCCTCCCAGTGGAACAATGATTCTGAGGAAGAGGGTAAGGATTTCCACCACCTCAGACCCGCATCCCCACCTCTCTTGACCCCTGACATGAACACGAGCGGGGCCGCTAGCAGCCCTTCCTAAGAGCCACAGCAATGCAGCTTTCATCTGCCTATAGTCCAGAAAACACCCGAGGAGTTAAGCGGAGTCAACATCACACTGGAATGGGTTGTCCAATTTGAACCCGAGGTCGTTACTTTGCAGTATCGACCGGCTTTGCGAGCGCGTGATGTCTGCGTTTGAACGCTGCGCCGTTGTCTTGTGTGTCCGCAGCGGAGGAGGAGCAGTTCTTCTCCGAGCTGGATGACTTGTCCTGGCTGAAGCGCAGGAAAAAACGAGCAGTAAGGGCCTGATCTCATCTCCCTCCGAAGAGTTACTGGCTTAAGCTTTAGTTTACGATTTATTATTGATGAACTTTTATGCGTTTGCGTAGTTTGGCCGTTGTGTAACTTCACAACGCGCTCGCTTATCGCCTCCCTCCTTTTTTTTTTTCTTTTTTTTTTGCAGATGCCTCGCAGCGTGTTCGAGGAGATGAAGTACTTGGAGATCATGATTGTCAGTGACCACAATATGGTATGTGCTGCCGCCGTCACGCCCCCGCTCCCCACCCCACGCCTGCCCAAAGGGGCGCCGTTAGACGCACCGTGGAGAGCCTGCAGCATCGCGCCACCGCGGCTTGTTTTACCTTTTTTTCTCCGTGTCCCCGCAGTACAAGCGACACAGGACCAAGCAGCAGACCAGGAACTTTGCCAAGTCGGTGGTGAATCTTGTGGATGGGGTGAGTAAGATCTTTCACTTCCAGAAATGTTTGGTGAACACTAAGTGTTTTTGGGGGTTTTTTTTTTTGGTTGTTTGTTTTTTTTTGTCAGCCTCGCCAGGGTTGTAGTTCTTGGAGTGGTGATGGCGGTCATTTGGTAAACATTCTTGACTGGCTCCCAAGACTGAAGGACTTGAACCTCTTGAGCACTACGAGTTCCACCTTCCATGAGCCTCCTCTAGGATGAGTCTTGGGTTTTGTCCTGAAACTGCTTCACCTCACGAGCTATTGATATTAAATTGACATGAAATTTGGTGCGCACCATATATCCGTAGCGCTCAGAACATGAATTCTAGTTATTTTTGCCAACACCTTCACTTTTTTGTAGTAATATTAAATATTAATAGTAATTCTGTATTACTAATGTTATTTGTTTCACTATTGCTCTAAGTAAGCATTAAATAAAAAAAAGGCCGCATATTTCGGCGAGCATGAGTCCCAGTTTACATTTTGCTGGAATTTACACCAGCCTTTTGGGAATTCCTGCGGCCTCCCGCGTTCGGAGATCATTTTCAAAACGTTGCCATCTGCACGCGGAACCGTTTGAAAACGGCGACCGAAATTGACACTTGGACCGCTGTCGCGTAATCAGGGCGTGATAATCCGACTGAAATAGGCTACAGCTCCTCCGTAACACCAGAGACGTCATCACCGGTTTCGGTTTGAGGCTTTGGTTTGGCGACATTTACCCTCAACACTGATTGGAGATCCAGTCCGTTGAATGAAATGTTAAGAGCTGCCCGACGGACTGGCATTCCCGCCAGGTGCCCGTCGTTCGTGCACATGCCCTGTGTTAGCATGCTGTGCCGCTATGCTGGCGGCGGAAATTGACCGTTTCAGTTTGGTGACATATTGCCCGGCACGGCGCAGTTGGATACATCATCCGGTGTCATAATGGAGGACAACCCCGGAAAACCTCAACCAGCCCCATGCAATTATTGGCTCCTATTGTGCTGGTGTGCTGGTGCAGACGCTAATTCAGACCCGGCGTCGTCGTCCTGTCCTTGTTCTATTGATTCTATCTCTCTCCGCCTTTGTTTCTCGCCTCCATTCACTGCTCGCTTCAATGGCAGGTCTTCAAAGAGCAACTACACACGCGTGTGGTGCTGGTTGCTGTGGAGATCTGGACCGACAAGGATCAGATACCCATCAGCGTGAGGCCACTGGAAATGCTGCGAGATTTCTCCAAGTACCGGCAGCAGAGCATCAAGCACCACGCGGATGCTGTGCACCTCTTTTCGTAAGTTCGTGATGTTCTTAGGCTGTAGCCAATCAAAAAAAAAAAAAAAAGTCCTGTGGGCATATAGCATGCAACGGTATTGTTTGATTTTTTTGTAGTTATTTAGTATGGTACACTAGTAGAATATGTATGAGGGAACAGTTGATTAAATGTTTCTCACAGCAAACCATCTGACCTATCAAAGACATGACAACAATAACGCCCGCAGCGCAATCGGAAGAGATGCATTGCTAATGTTATCAATTCCGCCCACACCTGTCTCGCTGTGACGAGTCCAAAATGTGTGCTGTGAATTTGAATCATTTGGAAATGATGGGGTGAGGGGGGGGGGGGGGGAGGGGGGTGTAAAAAGGCGCTTTGATTCCAGCAGGGGATTAAGATTTTAACAAGATTAAATCGGAATGCGGGACAACATGTGAAGCACAAGATGGCAGTTAGGGCAGAGATGCAAGTAATATCCATCAGCTGACACTTCAGTCTAATCCATAGTATAAGGAGGCCTCTTTCACTCTTTGAGTTCACTGTCAATAAAGCAGAGGAGTTATGATGATTTTAAAATAAAAACTCAAATGTATAATTTTTTTTTCCTGTGAGATTCAACAGGAGTCATGTTCGACGACTTTGACCACTTCAGGTCTGAGGAGCACGGTCGGGTTTTTTAGCGGGTTTTCCACTGAGAAAAAAAAGGGCGTCCGTGCGCCGCAGCATGATGGGATGTGGTCTGAGAAACCCGAAAAAACAGAAACGGTGTCTTTTTTCAGGCTGTAAAATGAAATCACAAGTTGATTTCCTCTGCAGAGCCGCACGTAGCTGTGGGAAAAAGTGCAGAGCTGGCCACATGCAAATGAAACAACTGACACGTCATGTGATCCTTTATCAGCTGATCATAGCCACCCACAGACATCGTATTTTCTCACCTACTCTGGCCGGCTGTTATGGGAATTATGTGACTCCATCATACTAATACCGATAACATCTCTTTTTTTTTTAAAATTAATTTTCTTTTAGAAACGTGACCTTCCACTACCACAGGAGCAGCGCGGCGTACTTCGGCGGCATGTGCTCCGGGAGCCGCGGGGTCGGGGTCAGCGAGGTCAGGCCCGCCACCCGCCCACCAATATCACACCGTTCATGTGTCACAATGTGACGGCGAGTGAATGATCTCTGCTCTCTGCTGTCCTCGCAGTACGCCAACACCTGGTCCATGGCCGGCTCTTTATCCCAGAGCCTGGCGCAGAACCTGGGCATCCAGTGGGACCCGGAGTCCAAGAGAAGTATATATGACATTCTTGGTTCATGTTGGCGCTTCGCAGCAGGTTTACATGATCAGACCACCTCTAATCATAAAAACACACTTCCCACTTGACCACGGTGATATTGAGCCATGCTGAAGTTATGGTGTTTAGGATGCCATCCAACGCTGAGACAAATTATTGCTGTTTAAAGAGCTTTGTGGTTTAACCTAAGTAATCCACAACCGATATAGTTGTTGAAAAGACTCCTTTTTTTTTCTTTTCTTTAGAAAAAAAAACAAAAAAACTTTTATTTATAGCTTCTTCAGAGATAGAAAGACAACAGAACATCGAGGCCGTGAAGGAACAGGAACATTATCCGCCTCTTCCTACATACAGTAGATAAAACCGACGGGTGCACTCTGTTACACAGGTCATCGACTTGTACAGCTCTATTGTTTTCAGAAGCATACTGGGGCCAATGTTTGAAATAGAATTTTAAAAAAATAATAATTTTTAGGCGTGACGTGGGCCCTAATCAAGAAAAGTTGCCATATCTATTTAAACGTCTCTCTGCTTTCCCTGAAATTTCACATCGGAATTTTCACCATGTATAAAGCATTCAAAAACCCTACGAGCCAGCTCGCGAAAAGAGGAAATGTCTCTTTTTTTCCAAAGCCTGAGAAGAGAAGGCGCTCTTAAAATGTCACATTCAAGGATGTAATGCGAAAACGAGGTCCATACATGAGTGAGCAGTCAGCGAGGCAGACACAGCGGGCGGGGGGGGGGGGCAGGCAAAAATCCAAAATCCAGAAGCGGCACAGGAGCCCAATAAAGCAGAAATGACAGCTTGCAAGAAAACACAGCCAAGTTACATAAGCGGCGATGCCTTGATTGTTCGACTCAAGGGCCGAGCCAATCAGGGGCCTGTGCTGCAGCGCACGTTCAGCATAGGCTGACGTCCACCGGCTTGACGAACCCGAACGTGGACGATCGGAGTCACGGTTGTCGGTTATCGTCCCCGTCGCTCAGTTCAGGTCTCCGCAGGCTGCTCGTGAGCGCGTTCGCCCGGATGGGGTAGCGTTTGCAGATGACCGATCACAAGCGTGACACAACGGAGACAAATACTTCACTCGACCGGAACAAACTTTCACTAAATACGCACGGTTGCTGCAGTTTGAGACAGGAGGGGGAAGCCTGTGGCCTTGTGAATGCACATGTTTATTAGCCTGTCAATATGAAAATCACTGCTGCATCATTAATTAATAACTGTAACTGAGACACAAGTAGATTTGATCATGATTATATTCTGTAGTGAATATATATACAAACTATGGATCATGTCTTTTTCTTTTGTCTTGATAGCATCAGACTTCACTACTTTCTGCTGTGATAAATGAAGTTATATTAAAAGTGGCTAACTTCTGACAATTAATGATGCCCTAAGATGATTAGAGCAGACATATTATCCATTTTATTTCTTCAAATAGGTTTATTTATTAGACTTTAATTAGATTCACACAGTGTGCTGTGTTTCGTCAAGGATCCCACTGCAGACAGCAGTGTAAAACTTTGAAGTGAGTGTAGAGTGAATATAAAAACCTCATTGGAACAGGCAAACACACTCAGGCCCACTTGCAAATCTTTCCTTTAATGCTTTTATCAATGCTTTTCGATCTCTTTGCAAAAACTACCAAGAGCAGCAATTCCCTCAGCAGAGAACTGATTTGTAGCTTATGTTTTTGAATAATAATGAACATTCTGGTGCAATTTGAGGCTCCAGAATCAGATAAAAATAGATGAGGATCAAATGAAATATGGCAAATGTCATGCAAACAAATTAAATTTTGTATTAAAAATGAAGCTCATGTCGCCCCACCGAGGTCAGCTTCACCTCCCAGAGCGGTGCTAGCATTGTCCAAGTGGGCGTTTTTATACCTTTTGACCTAAGTTGCCATGACAAAAAACTATTATAAAGTGAACCAGATTAATGGTACAAAAAAGCCAGAGTTAGCCCCGAAGTTACCTCCTGAACCCGCAAATCCCGTGTCTTAATGCGGGCACCTGGCGAGTGAAATGTCAACAACTGGTGGTATAAATACACAGGACAGTGATTAGCGAGTGAGACACAGATGATAACCACAAGGGTGGAGCATAATCAATAACAGGAAGAACAGGACATGTTCACACCTGAGGGAAACAAACGGTAAAATAAACACAAAGTGGTGATTGAAACCTCCAGATCTCCTAATATGGCCTGTGCTATGAAGCAGGTTTTGACGCACCCCTAACAAACGCCGTCGCCGCCGAGCCGGGCAACGATGCCGTCACTTTTAACTGGTGGGGTCACCGCCGGATGACCACTCGCAAACGGGAGACGGGAGAGACGCACGCTTCACCCCGTCAATTTCAAACTCAAACAAATGTGAGAAATGTGAATCCATGATAGAGAATAAAAGAAATACAACCGCTGTGGCCAGTGCCAGAGAGGTAAAGGGCAGACTGCGTCAATAAGTGTATCTACATAAAATCAGCACGGGCAACCAGGGCACAATCATAGGCACAAGTGGCATGGCATATAATCTGTATATGTATGACACACTTGATTACACGCAGCTGAACATCTTAGTTACATAGAAATAATACTTGGGTATAAGACAAAACGTGTTCATGAAAGTTACATCTGAGCTTTGTCCAGCCTGAAAATACTGAATGTGGTGTCTCTCCTCTCTCTCTGCAGAGGAATGTGGATGTGCTGACTCGTGGACCGGCTGCATAATGGAGGACACTGGGTAATATCAACAAACCCCTAAAACACACACATACGCGCGCGCGCGCACACACAAGAATGAGATAGCGGAACAGTTCCAAATGCTTGTTTACGTGATCTTTTTGTAATAAATTCACCACCTCTGTGGGAGCGTCACAAGGATGTTATCACGTCGATAAAATGCAGAACTGCCAGATAAATGTTAACGCGGCATCGTGCAGCCAAATTTGTCTAAAAGAAAACAAAAAAACTGCTTCACTCCCACCACATGATGCTCTTGCATTTTCGTAACCTAAGTTTAAGGGGTACAGTGGCCTTCTAGAAGTGTGTTCCGCTTTACGGCACCACAAATCACACACCAGACCTTGTTCTTCCCTCTGTCCTGGTCTTGTGTCTTAGTCTGTGCTCCTAAAAAAAAAAGAAGAAAAAAAAAGAAAAGAAAAAAAGCAGTTCTCCCAACAAACAAGTTTACTTAGAAAAGTGCAGCAGCGTCATGTAATAACCACTTGTGACAGCAGAGGTCGCTGTTGCCACTGCTCAGCAAAACAAACACTGTGGCAGTAAATGTTGACATTATTTCAAAATCCCTGCGCGGCATCAACCTTTTTTGTGTTGCTGTGATTCACCGTGCTGTGATTTTTATTTTTTTTTATTATCATTTTATGTGGCAAAACTTTATTTTATGCTCCTGGGACAACGTTTTGGAGGCATACAAAACAAGAGAGGACACAACAAGGGATATAAGGAACATGGACGTGCAACAAACCATTAACCTTAACCATCTGGACGTGTGTTTATGTGCATGTGTGCATGTGTGTTTGCGTGCGTGGCAAAGGTGCTGCAGAGCAGCTCATGTCAACCTCACACACGCCTCCGTCGTCTCGTCAGTTGGCTGCGGTTGTTTTTCTTCCCCCCGCAGTGTCCAACACCCACGGAGATTCTCCAAATGCAGCATCTCAGACTACAAGGAGTTCCTCCTGAAAGGTGGAGGCTCATGTCTGTTTAACAGGCCAACCAAGGTTAGACGCTCGGCGCCCTGCTGCTCCGCTGTTGCGGATCATCACGATGGATATAAATCACACGGGACTCTTTGATGCCCTCGTGACTTTTTTTCTTCTTCTTTTTTTTCTTTTTTTGGCAGCTGTTTGAAACAACCGAGTGTGGGAATGGATTTGTGGAAGTGGGAGAGGAGTGCGACTGCGGAGCTCGAGCCGTGAGTTTTTTTTGTTTTTTTTTCCCCCTTTTTGTCTTGTTTGTGCGTGTTCAGGTGGGCGAGGGAGTCTTTTTTTGTGTTTTTCAGGAGTGCTACAAGGAATGCTGCAAGAAGTGCTCCCTCGCCAACGGCGCGCACTGCAGTGACGGCCCCTGCTGCAATAACACGTGTCTGGTATGAGCTCGATCTGCTCTCGGAACGCGTGCGCGTGGAACGATGCTTGTCGGTGCTTAATTTGGAACCTCTGTCCTCTTTTCCCGGCAGTTCTATCCACGGGGCTACAGCTGCCGCTACGCTGTCAACGAATGTGACATCTCAGAAACCTGCTCCGGAGACTCTGGCCAGGTGTTCTTGGAAGCGCCGTCGCGTGTTAGCTAAGGGCCCCCCGCCCGTTTACCCGCCAACGTTTTTTTTCCTCAAGTGAAAACTTTGGCTGCATTTCAGCTGTCTGACCACACGAGAACGGGCGCGAGCGCCTGAAAAAAGAGCGAGACGTAGACGGGCTCCAGAGCGACAGAGTTTTAAAACACGCCCCACCCTGTTGAACGTGGTCATCCGACTGAGTATTAAGCAACATTTATAAGTAGCTGTGCCACTATTGCTCAAAATAAGCCTCAAAAATGTTGGCATATTTCAACCGGCATTAATCCAAGTCAACATTTTCCTAATAGTTCAGTCACCCGGAGCAACAATTCCACCTCACCGCGGGTCCATACAAACGCTCGTGTGCTCGCCGTTGTTGATGTTTACGCTGTAGACGCGTTTCTATGCACACACATTTTTGTTGTCCATCGCACCGCCAACTACTGGCCTGGCATGTATACTGCAGCGTTTTGGGAGTTTCCTGCGGTCTCGAGATCGTTTTTTGTTTTTTTTCCGAAACATCTGCGCACGGGAACCACTGGAAAACGGCCACTGAAAACGAATCTGGATGTCGTCGCGCGAACGGGGCCTGATTTCAAATCGACCCGTTGATCTTTTGCGCTAGCGAGGAAAGTGAGCGTGGGTAAGAAGAAGTCTTGTGTTTCTCCACAGTGCCCTCCTAACCTTCACAAACAGGACGGTTACCTCTGCCAGATGAACCAGGTAGGCCAGCTTCTTAATTGGGGGCAGTCAAACAGCGGAGTAGCCGGACTGAAACAATGTCTGCATTCTCTTTTGTTCCTTTCCCCAGAAGGGCCGCTGCTACAACGGAGAGTGCAAGACCAGAGAGAGCCAGTGCAAATACATCTGGGGGCCGAGTAAGATTAATATACCTTCACATATCAGGTTCACAGTAGCGCTCACAACGGGAGAGGAGTATAAAGGGTTTGCGAGTCATTGCTGTGCAGCCCCCCCGCCCCCACCACCCTCCACCCTCCAGCCTCCACCCTCTATTCTACTATTTTCTTCTGTCTCTGCAGAGGCTGGAAGCTCGGAGAGGTCCTGCTACGAGAGGCTCAACACAGAGGGCACAGAGAAGGGCAACTGTGGAAAGGATGGAGAAAGATGGACCCAGTGTAGCAAACAGTGAGTTTCAAAGGGAGGAAAGCTGGAATGCATGGCGACTCCTCATGGGGATGGGCCGTGGTGTTTTGAGTGATGTTCGAAGAGGCCCCGGTGGCCACGCGACACCCGTTTTTGCCCCATGTAACTTGAGGTCAGGTCGGATCTCTAAGCCAGCAGCGCGAAAACACGTGAAGGCAAGTAAGAAGACAGGAACAGAGAGGCCCTCACGTGCTGCTCGCCACTTAGTCAGCGTAGCCGCTAGCTGCATCTAACACACAACTGCTGTGGGTCCAGATCTTGTGTCAAGATCAGTTTGTGTATCAGCGCCAGTTCTTGCTCCGTGGATGCATTTAGAGGAAATAAAGGCGCCGGTGATCCTGTAACAGGGGCTGTAAGAGTCAAAGGTTGAGAGGCAGTTACCGAAAGGTTTCTGGTTCACTTCCTGGTACTGGCAGGAAAACTTTAGTGGGCGGGGGAGTGAAGGACAGCGCTTCCCCCACCCTCGACACGGAAAAGGACCACGTGTGTAGAAGCGACAGTTACCCGGCAAACTCCTTTTTGTCGCAATGCAAAACAAAACTTAAAAGGCTTTGCAGGGAAGATTTAAATACAGCTAAATGTTTAGGAAAAAAATGAATAATTGCAAATTAAGGTGAAGACTTTTATTTTATTATTATTTTTTTCTTGATTTATTTTATTCTCTTTCATTCAAAAGAAAAAAAAACTTATTACGACACAACATTGTCATTTACTGCATGAAAGGGAGCAAGAATAATCTCATCGAGGCTGGCCGTTTGTCACAGTCAATCATTTACAAAGAGCATCTATCTAAAAAAAAACAAAAAAACAGGCAAACAAAATCCAAATAAAGCAACAAAAAACTCGGTTACCGACTTGCAATTCAATTTATGTCATTCATAGGTTATATAGCTATAAAAATATACGCTATAATGAATATAAACGTGTTTTTATTTTAACCTGTCATCACAATTAATATCAGACTTGATCAGCATAGTTCATCATATTTCCCAACCATACTGCTTTTAGTTATTTCTTAAAATGTAATACTAGATTAAGAGTCTTTGATGACTTAATTCAGATTGCTCCTTTCACACAAGCGCAACATTCCGTCAGTTTAGTCCCGAATCTGGGAATCCTTACATTTTGACATCAGTGATTAAGCCGTGGTCAAAAGACGTTCAAGATCTTACCCTGGGACTTTGAACTTGGAGATAGATGGAGGATTGAAACTAATATTAAGGGAGGTCTGTTGTCTGCCCGGTTTCTCTCTGCTTGTCTACTCCAGCGACGTGTTGTGCGGATACCTTTTGTGCGCCAACATCGGCCGCAACCCGCGCATTGGAATAATGAAAGGGGAGATCACCCGCACCTCCTTCAACCATCAAGGCAACCTGATAGACTGCAGGTAAACACGTTCTGTAGCAACGCCCGCTCATGCCGTGGCAACGCCGAGAGTGACTAGTGCTACCTTTCCCCTCGCAGTGGCGGCCATGTTCTTTTGGACGACGAGACTGATTTGGGCTACGTGGACGATGGGACTCCGTGTGGGCCGTCGATGATGTGCCTTGACCGCAAGTGTCTGTCCATCCAGTCACTCAACATGAGCACCTGCCCGAGTGGACCCAATGGACAGGTGTGCTCTGCCCATGGGGTGAGGCCCGGTGTAAACTTACCCACAATGCAACAACCCTCGTGGGATCCAGTCAGGAATTTTTTTACGTTCAAGAAAAGAAAAAGTAATAGATCCCCTGCTCCAGTATTGCCCATAAAGTTGGAATACTTTTTTTTTTTCCAGACACATTCTTTTTTGCATTCCTATTTATAAACATCAGTATGCACCTTTGACCAGGTTGATCAATAAAGTTTTGAGAAGATAAACTTTATCTACACTTTATCTATCAAGAATAAATCCCATCGTTACAAGCATTTCATGAGAAGAGGTAAAAAAAATAAAAAATTATTCCGACTTTATGGGCAACAGTGCAGGTCTGTAACTAAGGATTATTCTCATTGCCCATTAATCACTAAGTTATTTTCGGTGTGTGAGAGTGAAATGTAGATTACGCAATTACAGAGTAATGCTTTAATTTTGTGTCCGTAAAATCTTCTCTATATAGTTATTCGCAAGACTCAGGTCGGCATCAAAACCATCCCTGTTATTTATTAACTTGCTAGTGCATGGACATTATGACACATGGCCTAATAACTTATTCCTTCTTCTTTTTTTTGCTTTGGCATCAATTCGATATTAATAGATCAAATGTATGGACGATTAATAGGTCATCCCCCATTTTTGTTCCATTCAAACGCAATGAATTTCACCTGCAGAGAAGCTTAAATGACAGATAGATTTGCATAATTGAATTCAGCTTCACACAGCTGACCTTGCTGAAACAGCCATCGAAGAACTGCCGCTGCTGAATGGTGTTCTGCCAGTTGTCACCCCAGAATTGCCCGTCGCTCCGCCTTCAGCACCTGGAGAACCCCAGGTCACTTTGTCAGGCCCCCCCCTTTTTTGTGTCCTTCAGCTCTGTTTTTGACACGGTCCAAAGGCATCTGATCCAGAGACACTGTGGGGCCCCGGGCAGGGGCACAACCAAATTACCACTCACACTGGAGTGCCACAGGGCTGAGTGTTGAGACCATTCTTGTACGCACACACACTTCACTAATCCCTGCTCCCTTTTTTCACGTACCTCAAACACTCAGACCAGGCGGCCATTCTTACCCTGCTTGTAGACAAACACTCTGTCCTGGACCACTGTGACACTGTCAATACTTCATCTCGTTCTCACACATGACCAAACAGTGGAAATAGTTTAAGGAGGACAGTCAACTCTTTTTTTCACAGCGCACCAGTGACAAAAAGGGAGCCATCAACCACTGCTAGTCATCTGCAAACTGAAAGGATTTTGTTTTGCCTCCCCCACTTCCCTTGTTATATATATTCGTATCATAGCATCATCCAGCGCATCCCACTGTACTGCTCCACCTGCTGCTTAAAAATGTTGTTAAAAACAGGGCCAAACCTGTCCACAGAACCAACACGAATGCCCAGATAACTGGTCTAACAACACCCAACGTAACACAGCTGAACTATAGGGACATTACACGTCCACTCAAAATTCAGCTCACTGCGTTTTAATTAAAGTAATTGTAATTGTTTTTTAATATGTTTGTTGCCCGTCCTGCGCGTGCGTTCGATGGGTTCGGTGTTGTGAAAAGGAATTTCCTCAGGAGGACAAATCTAATCTTAATCTTAGTTTTGAAAACTCATCATTTACTTTGTCCTTCTCTTGCAGTAGCTTCATGAGTATGTTCACGCGGTATTTTGCTTAGACGCCTTGACGTCCTGCTTAAAAAAAATTAGACCTTGCGGATGATCATAATTCTTCCACCAGAAGGCATGATTAACCCTGATACATCAGCATCTATACATCACCTCATCTTTCTCTGTCTGATCTGTACAGGTGTGCAACAATGAAGCCACATGCACCTGTGACGCCACGTGGGCGGGGACAGACTGTAGCATGCCTGACCCGCCTAAAGAACCCGAGGCCACTCAGGACGAAGGACCTAAGGGTCGGTTTTCATCTCTTTCCATCTCTGGCATCTCATTTAAAAAAAAAAAAAAAAGCACTCATTTTTGGTAGCCAAGATGCGTTTCAGCAATACTGAAATGTATATATCTACTTTACATGTTGTTCTGCAATACTGCAATGTCATTGTCACTCTGCTAGCTCTGAGTCAGCACAGATTCTTAGACCAGATCATCTCAGTTCCGCAGGTGCACTGGGGTACACCTGCGGAACTGGCCTTTTTGGTCGCCATGGAAAGCATGGCGGCCAAAAGAGGCCATTCATGTAGTCCTACACTTGCTTATTTCGATCCAGGCGATGAAATGAACACGCAGATCAGCTCTACACCTGATGCCTTTTTGAGTGCAAGGGAAGGGGAGGTGGTCAAAGGCGTCACAGAGAGAACTTCATCCATGACTCTGAAGCAGAAGCCTGCTGTTTGTGTTTTGACAGGGTGGTAATAATGCTCCTTTTCCCTCTGCACAGTGAGCGTGGCCACTAACAGGCTGATAGGGGCAGTAGCAGGGACCATTCTGGCCCTGGGGGTGATTTTTGGAGGCACAGGGTGGGGAATAGAGTAAGCATTTTTAACCCTTTCACGGCTCTTCCTCTCATAGTGGTGCCTCAGTGTGCGGGCGGTCTCGTGAGCCGGCCTGAGCCCGTGTGTGCGTCCCGGTGGCTTTGTGTTTTCTTGTGTGTTGGTGATGACCATATAATTGTCATGTGATTGGATGTTCTCAGTGTCGTGTGATTGATTGATGGATTCCCTCCTTCCTTCCTTCCTTCCCTCCTTCCTCCTCCCTCCTCTTTTCCTGCCACTTCCTGTTGTTCCCCATTATTAGCCTTTCCCCTCATCCTCCCTCTTCCTCTTTCTCGTCCCGTTTCTTTCTCTTATTCTTAGTCGTTATGTGGTTGCTCCTGTGATCCTCTCCTTTCTGGGGCATGTGGGGCATTTAGATGGAAAACAGTACAGAGAAGTGTCCAGTTAGTGACCTGGCTTGCCAGTCAGTGGTAGGCTGTGTGGTGACTGGGACCCCTAAAAAATATTTTTCTACCACTCATACTGCAGGCCATATATGCGTATATCACCTGTCAATCTGTGTATAATTCAACACCTATAGTTACGGATACCCAGGGTCTAGTCTTCTGCACAACCTTAACAAGCAGACCACTGATGATCACTACCTCAACTGACACCAGATAAATGCTACAAAGGGGCTGGAAAGCATGCAAAAAAAAACAAAAAAAAACACCCAACCAAACAAACAGTTTGAGTCATTTTACTGTAATAGTATACTTATGCTATGTTTTCTGTTCCATGTTAAATCATCTTGTACAGTTACATGTCATTTTTTCAGTAAGTGAGTATAGAAACTCATGTCTTTTTCCCCATAACCCTTTACAGGTCCTAGTGCCACCAATCTAATAATAGGCTCCATCGCCGGAGCCATCCTTGTGGCTGCCATAGTGCTGGGGGGGACTGGATGGGGTTTTAAGTAAGCAACACACCGCATGCCTCTCCTGCTCGAACTCTAGCATCCCTGCTGCTTCTAGACACCAGGGTTTGAGCTCCTGCTACTGAATGTGGACCCCAGGCTTGACGAAAACAAAGCAGTTCACGCTGCGCAAGCTCTCCGAAAAAAAACCCAAAAAACCCCCCGCCGTAAACGACCTGCCGTACACACACCTATGTAATGCTTGGCGTCGCCTGGTGTGTACTGCTTTGGTGTTCCGGTTTAGAGAGTGTAGATGGTGTTTCAGGGTGTAGACGCGGTACAGTGATTTGGAGACACTGATGTCCACGCACGGGTCGTCTGTGGATCTGTAGCAGAACCTCAAACTGATTGGACGGGCAGAGCTCAGTGCTTGACAATGCATGTTCAACGAAGGACGTTATGCAGTGGAGCAGAGGGGAAGTACTACTTTCTAAATGGTTACAAAAAGCTTGTGTATGCTTGTATTTTTTTTTAAGTCGAAGTCTTATCTCACCTCAGTCCAAAGATAGGCCATCTAACATATATCCCTTCATAGCCAAGGAATATATTGTTAATAGATAATGTTTAATAAGTTCCAATCTTGCACTTATTAGCCTGCTGTCTTGAGCAACAGGGGTGTTACACATCTTAATCTAAATAAGACAAAGGAGGAAATGATAAAAATGCAATCATGCAGCCACGGAAGCATGCCAGATAGCAAAGCATCATGGTCGTCCCCAAAAACAAAACAAAACAAAAAGGGATAAAGAAATGATAAGAAACAAAACTGCATGTTGATCTGGAGGAGGTCAGTTCATTGCACAAAGGCGGAGCCAAACCCAGGGAGGGGCGAATGGGCGGGGGAGGGAGGGAGGGGGGGTCGGTGTGGGTTGTGCTCTCATCACTTCCATGATCTTTTTCTCAGTCCGTTACTGTTTGAGGGTGAGACTTTAAATGGAGTGGTGAGAGCGACAGCGAGAGAGAGAGTCAGTGAGAGAGAGCGAGAGAAAGAGAAGACAGGACCTTTTTGTTGGCCGCAGCCTTTGTGCCATGGCTGGCCACACCCACCCGGATGGCCAGGCTCCGCCCCCTAGGGCAGAGCAGGACTCTCGGACCCGCCCACACCAGCTGCCATTGCTGCCTGCTTCACAGACCTGGTACAGACACAGAGCACTGCACTGCATGAACCACGCACAGCAATAGTGCCGCCTTCAACTGGCCCACTATTGGAACAAGTGCATGACAGAGTGATAGAAGCCCCACAGCAAGCCACAGTACGGGGAGGTTATGCATCACTCCTGTTGTCGTATTTGTCGCCGTCCCACTGTTGTAGTAGTCGCCACTGCTGCCGCCGTGGTTGTTGTCGTTGATGTGGTTGTCTCCTCTTTCCCTCCTCTATAGAACACATTATATGTTAGCCCTTTTTTTCCCTCCCAGATGATTTTGTTTTGAGTGGAACCAATATCTTTCCCATCCAAACTGGTAATGAAACGCCTCTCCTACACTTCCTGTAAGCTGGTGTTTGCACGCACAAGCCAGTTTGCGGTCCTCTGTAAGTAGGCAACGGGGGATTTTTACATTCACAGGCCTTCGAAATTCAAATTTGAGTGTTGGCTTTATTGGCTACTGACCTTAAGCAACAGCTTCAGGTCATGTTATAAAATTAAGACGGATGCTATTTACACCCAAGTGTCCATGTCCAACTGCGATTTACATGGTTGAAATGGGGTAAATTTAAGCTCAGATGCATGTAACATAGCAGAGACAAGCGCTCAAAGTGTCCATAGCCGACAGCGCCAGTTACGCCCATGCACACGGGAGAACTTTGCCCCAAAGGATTTCTGCAAGAAAGACTTAAGTCATTGTTCATGTGGCGAAAAGGTCTAAGGTGTGTTTTTGTCGCCTAAAACCTAACCAGTGTGACAGAAAACTGAAAACCAACCAAAAATAGGTCATGCAGAAATAAGTTGATGGTCCAACCAGCTCCAGACAGAAGTCATCCACCTAAAGCTGCTCACCTAGTCCACTTTCTCCCCATTTACTCAGACTGGGTGTAAATAGCAGAATAGATGTTGTGTGACTATTCACGCCTGGGTGCAATAGACATTTAGGAAAAAAAAACCAACAACTTTGCCCATATGGCATCATCATGAATTGGAGTGTAAAGGTTTGTGAGTAGAAATGCATCTGTTTGCCTCTTTGTAGTCAAGGCTGCACTGGCCAACATGGACCAGCCTTTCCTCACTTCAATGACTTCAGTGAACTGATTTTATTTATTTATTTATTTATTTATTTATTTATTTATTTATTTATTTATTTATTTATTTATTTTTGGAAGTTCTCCAAAATTCAAAATGTTCAAATCCTGGATGCAAGAACAGTTCGTTGCCATTTGCTTTTCTTCCGAGTCTAAACTGAGGAGTTGAGTGCGGTTGCTCGTCCAGGTTGCACTGGTCATATTGACATTTGCAGACTCTTAACACCTGTTTCCTGTCTCCTCGCAAGAAATGTGAAGAAACGCCGGTACGACCCCAACGCCACAGCCATTTAACCCCAAGGAGAGATGGCAATCACGGACGG
Source organism: Dactylopterus volitans (assembly GCA_901007715.1). NCBI lineage: Eukaryota > Metazoa > Chordata > Actinopteri > Syngnathiformes > Dactylopteridae > Dactylopterus > Dactylopterus volitans. Next base: position 39,430 of record CAAKHG010028935.1, read on the forward strand.
ACACCTTCAAGGCTTCGTTAGTTGGCTGCCCGACAGCTGGACTGCACTTATTGCTGCTGATCTTTGGCATTAGATTTACTTGAAAAAGACCTAGTGGACATTTTAACAAATTCCATCGTAGTGACATTAGAAATGCAGTCCTCTCAACTTCACTCCGCCCATGTAACAACCTCCCCCACCGCCACCACCACCACCACCCACCTTGATCTCTAGAATGACAGCGCTCCTCTACCATCCTTTAGTGCCAGTGCACAGGCATTCAGGCGGAATCCACACCACTCTAGCACCTGGCATGATTATCTGCACAAAGTGTGCCGCTTGCTGGCCCTCTGGCATGAAGAGTCCTGTCTGCAGGGCACCGCATGGCTACAAAAGCTCTGAATATACCGCAAAAAAAAACAAACATAAAAAACAACACCCAAAGAGAAAAGAATGCAGTGAGCCTCCTTAAAGGCCACGTGGAAAACTGGTTGAAGCTCAGAAAGTTCACGTTTCTGTGAGGGGTATAGAGTAAAAAATACTGCATGTGAGTACTCGAGGGCGGTGCAGACTGCGTAGTGAATGCACACACACATACGCGCACCCACACACACACACACACACACGAGTTGCAAAACTGTACATACGTAAATGAGGAATTCAAAATTAACAGCATATTTTACAAGGCCTTCCGTTGCTTTCGGTTTTTATCTCAGCATGTCGTATAACGGGTGTTTTTTGGCAGTGTTATTGAAAAAAAAACCAAAAAAAAAAAACCCAAACCAACCTACCCTGCAGTTATGATTTGGGCCCAAAACCTGTTACCGCACACTCACGCGACCGGCTGTAATTGTCTTTGCAGAGGTCAAAAAAGGTCAGACTCGCCACAGCAGACAGAGCGGCTGTGGCGTCGAGGAGAAAGAAGCCTGTCAGTTCTAGAGGGACTCAGACTGAGATCGCGTCCGGAGGGACCCCCCCACCCCCCCACCTCCCTCCGCAGTATTTTGCAACAGTGACTCAAAAGCCAAAGAACCAATCACCCTGAACATATGGATGTTGTTGCACACAGAGCACTTTCCCCTCTGTCTGCAGCCAGCGGTGCCTCTCCTACTGCTGAGGGCATGAAGTCTGTCCATGCCGGCACTTATATAACCTGTCCAGCCAGGTCTCAGTTAACAGTCCTCATCAACACCCACTATACCCAGCTTAGCCTTTTGCTCTCATAAACTCTTAGTAGAAATCCAAGTTCCGCTCCGCTGGCAACGCTGCATGCAATCACGATAGTGGGCTTATAATTCTATATGGGCGACCCCGAAATCCGCAAGAAAAATATGCTACAAAAAGATAGGTGCATGTCAACAAGAAAACATTTAACTTTTATTTACTATGCAAAGAGAGATATTGCACAAAAGTATGGGTAATAATGGAATTACAAAAAACAAAAACAACAAAAAAAAACAAACCTCTTTTAATCCGCTCAACTTTTTTGCATTTGGCCACTCCCACATCTCATTTCATTTCGCTTTGAAGTACTCAAACTATGAATGGACGAAAAAAAACAGAAGAAAAAAAGAACTGAATCATATTTACAATGAATAGCGAGAGAGCACCTTTTTACATTTGTGGAACTGAAAATCATTTTTGTGTGTGTGTGTTTTTTTTAAAATTTATTTTACTTCCATCGGGTCTGATACTTTTAATATCACACACCAACACACACACACACACACGCGCACACACTGTATACGGTGCCTGTACATAATAAGGTCTGAACCGTTTTCCCCGTGCAGGTTTATTATTTCCAGTCCAGCTGATAGTTGGTGTGTTCCAGGTGCTGCCAAAGCACTGGCATCGTTGTAATCCTCCATGTTACTCATTGTCTGGTGTCCTCTCTCACTGCATCATGTACTGTACAGTTTGACCGATGAATAAACTACTGACAAATTTTATCTCGGCCTCTTCGTGTCTTCCTTCCTCTTTATTTGCTATATGACAGCTGCGTGACAAAAAACAAACAAAAAAACAAAACCTTTCTCAAGGCTGGTCAGTTTGGCCAGTTTTGGTGGATTTACGCTCTCTGTCGGACGCTTTTGACCCGCCTCCCTCCTGCCGCGGGCGCCAGCTGGCGAAATGCAGGGCTAACGGATTTAAAAGTTCATTTAGCGCCGCTGCCGTCGCCATTTCAAATTTGATGAATGATTCTTTGTCGTCTGTGTTTTGTGCTTGTTGCTTGCAGGGAAACAAATTGCCCGAACGGGGATAACAAAGATGTCCGTTCACCATTCATGCTCCACCCTGCCAGCGAGTTTCACAGAAATTGGCTTCTTGCATAGCACCTCTGCCAGTGTGGTCTGTGATGGAACTAAAAGGGGGCGGGGGTGCAGTGTTCGTTGGACTGGCGCTGGTTCCTCCCCGGTCCATTGCGCGGTCCTTCCATTAAATTTGACAAAATTGTGCTTTTTGTGTAATCCGGCTAAGAAGCAAACGGACGCGGGTGAAAACAGCCCCCTTGATGCCTCACACATATCATCACTGACCATTTTATTAGGTACACCTGGCTCGGACGCTGCCCTCTGCTGCTGTAGCCCATCCGCTGCGTGTCTTGCGTGTTCAGAGATGCTCCTCCGCAGACCTTGGCTGAAACAAGCGGTTCATTGAGTGACTGTTGTCTTTCCGTCAGCCCAAACGAGTCTGGCCCTTCACCTCTGACCTCTGGCATCAACGAGGCATTTTCTCCCAGACTGCTGCTGCTGTCAGTATGTGGTTTTTTTGGACCGTCCTCTGGCTGTGCGTGAAAACCCCTGTAGAGATCAGCAGCTGCTGAGGTGCCCACACCAGCCCGTTGGGCACCAACGACCATGAGGCGTTTAAAGTCACTTAAACCACTTTTCTTTCCCATTCTGATGCTCAGTTTGAGCTTCAGCAGATGGTCTTGACCATGTCTACATGCCTAAAATGCACTGGGCTGCCTACCGCGTGGTTGGCTGATGAGATGTTTGCGTGAACCCGCGCTTGAACAGGTGTGCCTCACAAAGTGGCCGGTGAGTGTGTTTGACTGGCGCCTCGCTCCAGTTACATTGTGCAAGTTTCTATCCAGCGCACTGATGAAAATCTAAATATATGCGTTCTGATGCAGAAACACTGGTCTTTCCAAATTCAGCACGTAAATGTCAATGGCGCCTTGTTGCCCTCACAGAAATGAGCCAGATTCATTAAGCTGGACCTCTTCAATGTGTTGTAGTTCCTTCTTAGCGCAACATTCCTCTCGGAGTGCATGAATGAGTCCGATTATGGCTCACGTGAAGGGGAACGATCACGCCGCTGACGGTGGTTTGCTGTTTACTGGAGCCTTCAAATGGTTTTCTCAGTTCCTCCTCAGCACCGGAGCCGGAGCTCAGGGAGAAGTGGCGCTCCAGGTTGCTTCATGACCAGGTGCTTCAAACTGATAAAAACAAATGTGCAAACAGTCCTTTTAAATTATTACGCTCACGGCGAAACTGCTGTATTTTGGGCAATATGGAAGATGATATTTGATGCGTCAGACATCCGGCAGACACCCTTACACAACATGCTAATGCTAGAAAGCGAACTGCAATCCTGTGCTGCTGGAGTTCGGAGGTGTGCCTGGAGGCGCTCACCGTATCTGGTTGAACTTTGCGGAAAATGTGATGAGATTTTGAAAATGAATGCTGTGATGACTCAGTGATATGTCATTAAAATAGCCTCAGAATACGACTGGGGATGTGTTCATTTCTGCTCTCCAGTAACTGGAGAGCAGAAAAATGGCCTCCGTCAGGTTGTGTTTTAAAAAGTTTTTTGTTTTTTGGTTTTGAAACTTTCAAATATTTGTCGAACATTCCAAGCTAAAGGAACAATTATGCCGTCTATTCATTTTGGCAGAAAAATATGAAACCTCAAATATTGTGTTCTTCTAATAACAATGAAGTATTTGGCAGCTAGGTGAACAAATATTTACCAGGTAAAATCAATTGAATAATAATAATAATAATAATAATGATAATAATAATAAATAGTGGGACTTGAATTCATCAGGCTGATGAGTCAGTCACCATTTCAACACATACTGTATTGCGCCTTAACCAAACTGGAATTTAGATTTCTTTCGAATTGCCTCTGCCACTTTGCAATATTTCCACGTACTCTTGCGTTCCGCAGCAACGCACAACCTCATCGTGGATCATTGATCAGTGGGAATCGTTGATCGTTGATCGGCGTGTGGAGGGAGGAGGAGGGAAAAAGAAAAAAAAAGCAACTTTTCTTAGAAATGTTCTTCCCGCACATCACAGGCTGACTAAACAAACATTATTTCTGATGCAATAACAATCATTTGTACCTTCCCCTTCCTCTGCTAAGCGCCCTAACATTACATTTGATGTCTCAATATGACTTTGAAAATGGTACACATTTAAAAGTTATCACTGATTTTCATAAAGTCTGGTCATTTTTTTTTTTTTTTTTCATCATAGCAGGAATGAATGACTGAGTAAGAATCCCACCTAGTACATTTAGTGACGGCCTCTCACTGTGCAAGTAATTGCATCTGAGATCAGGTATGCATGTGACATTTCAGTAAAAGCATGAAAATGCAACTTGTGCTCGGCTCACTGAAACCTTGCTCATCACTGGATTTGTTTTTACGGACAAGCAGCAACTCCCCAGTTTCTGATGGCGGAAGGTGTGTGTCTTCCGCATGTGTGAACTGAGAACCTGTTTCATTCGGATACATTAAGCTCCGGAAACATGTCATTCATGTAAATGACTCACACTTTTTTTCTCTCTTCTTCTTCTTCAAATCAACAGCTGTCTCACTAATCAATTTTGAATAATGTTTCAAGAAAAAAAAAAAGGTTTTTCCAGCTTTTCAAAGTGCAGAGTTTTATATCACATTATCATAGTTATCAGTAAGTGTAAATAAAATACCTTTGCAGTTTAGACTAAATTTAGTCTAAGCTTAAATTTAACTAGACTAAATTTAAGTCAGCTTCAGCTCTAGGAAACTGTGGCTGTATTTTTCTTTTTTCTTCTTTTTTTTCCAAATATTCATGAACTGATAGGCCTATTTATACCCAGATAGGCAAAAGAAGCAACACGTTTATTAAATCGCATTGATAACTGCAACCCAACAGGCATTTTGCATTATACTAAGATAGACTTGCAATAAATCTGAACCTAGCATTTGATCAAACTGACCTGTTATATTCGAGCTGTGAAGGTGGACATGACAGCAAAATATCTTTTTTTTTTTTTCCTCAGGCCGAAAACCTGTCAATGTTTATCCACCTTTTCTCCACTAATCAACTATCATTCACTGGTGAGGGGTTGTGGGGGGGATCTATATCCTTAAGGGGAAAATCAGCAGAAATATAGCACTTTATAATGGAAAAAAAACAAAAAAAACAAATACGTATTAATCATTATTCAGGTAAAATGTGTGTACAGGCGGGGCTGCGTGCATTCTGGAAAAAAAAAAAAAAACCCATGACAGGAGGAACGCTGCTTGCAGAGGAGGGAGGCAGTGACGTCAATAAAGACCCAACAGATAACAAACTACAACCAACGCTGGTTGGTCTCCGTAGTCGGCCCGGCTTCAGCGGTGAGTGCAACATTTCCTTCGAAATTCCTCCAGCCGTTTTGTATCTCCAGCATATTTAGTTGACGTGTCTCATCATGGAGCACGAGGCAGGCCAGTGGGAAAGTTGGCAGAATTGCAGGTGAATGTGGCAGCTGAGTTGTCTATAATAATAATAATAATAATAATAATAATAATAATAATAATAATAATAATAATAATAATAATAATAATAATAATAATAATAAAGGGAGTGAAAAATGTGACCCATATTTGATAGTTACTTTCCAAAAATCCATATAGGACCAACGCGCGCGTGTTTGCTGTCCGCAGATGGCCCAGCTGCTCCTGAACTTACCTCTGGCCTCGGTGTTCGTGCTGCGCTGCATGTGCGCGGTGCCGCTGCTCGCCCAGAAGCCCGGGCAGGTGGACCCCCTGGCGGCCCACCAGACCAACCCGCAGTGCTGGGACTCCTCCTCGGCTCTGCTGCTGGAGATGCGCTCCCCGAGGATCGCTGACACGGTGCCCGCCTTCTGGGACCTGATGGTCTTCCTCAGGTCGTCGGACAACAGCAAGCACACGGCGCTCTTCTGGGACCTGGCCCGGGTCTTCTGGGACATCTATGTGGACTGTATGCTGTCCAGAAGCCACGGCCTCGGCCGGAGACACATCACCGCCGCTGTGCACTCCCTCATCACTGACAGTGAGTGTTCCAGACGCGCGCACGCACACGGGCACACACTCGCACACGCTCACACACACACACGCACGCACAACTTCACCACATACAACACATGTACGCTGTATGCCTATTTATCTACATTAATCATCATATTTACATAATTTAAATGGACAACATAATAATGATAATGTATTGTGTATAATGTTTGATATGAATAAATGATATAATTTATAAGACATAAAATTAATATACTTGTATAATATCCATAGTGCTATTTATTTATATTATCTCTTCATTTATATTGATGATTCCCATTTGTGACACTCTTACCTCTCGCACCTGTCTTTATGCTTGTACTCTTGAATGGAGCATCTGTGCCGAAAGTAACTGTCCTTTGGGGATTCTTATAATAGTAACCGGTCATTTCCCCGACAGTATAGAACTTATGATGGAATATGATGCAAGGATGCGGATAAAATCATGTGAATAATCAGGAACAACTTTAAAAGGCAGCTTGCACATTCATTAGTGGCAAACAGTTCAACGATGCGATTTATCATATTGTAACAGGAGTTATTATGCTACATACTGGGAGGACTTGAACTTCTGGTAGTTGCATCTAATGGGTTTGAATGCCGCCGCCGCCGCTGCTGCTGCTGGTGGTTACAGATCAGGTCAGATCACACACGAGCTAAATAGGGCCCCATGGTGGGTCAGAACCGGTCTGTGGAGCATTTCCATCCACACCCCAAAAGTCAGAACCAGCAGCATTGTGTTAATGACTCTTGTGTGAGTGTGTGTGTGTGTTTGTGATGTTTAAAAGAGCTTTTATGGCTCAGAAATTGCAGGTCAAGTAAAACTGTGCATCTGGCGTTGGAAAAAGCTTGCATGAAGTAAGAAAACGCAGTATGTAATATGGTCTTTGACTTTATATGTTAGATAATCAGCAACGTGTTAGTGATTATGGGATGGCATGTTTGGTCTTAAGTTAATGTAGCCTGTATGTATCCATGTACACGCCGACCGATCATAACATCAGGACCGCCACAGAATGTAATGCAGCAGCCCTGCAATAAATTCTCTCTTAAGGAAGAGTTTTGTTTAATTTTTTTGTTGAATCTGTGTTGACATGTTTTAAAGGTCGCTACTGGGACTATACTTTGTGATGCTGTTGAACTGCGCTATGTACAAAAGAGGTGTTCCTAATATTTTGGATCCACGTCAACCCACTGTTCTGCATTGGGGTGACGATAGTTTAGGGACAACCCTGAGTGGAACCCAGTACAGTGCAACAGCATCACAATTCACAGTCCCAATAACAATCATTTAAAAATATGTCAACACCTCTCGCGAACAGATTCAATAAAAACTCAACATAAATACTCCGCCTGAAGGGAGAATTTATTGCAGGGCTGCTGCACTATATTCTATGGTGAACATGCAGCTGTTTTAATGTTATGGCTGACAGTTGTATCTACAGCTACAGTGTAATAAGTAAATACAGTAAAATGTTGAGTATTCTTTTTTTTTTTTTGGCTTTGCTCCTGCTTATGAATTTAGCTCTTAGAGATGTTGAGCAACGTTTTGATTCATGTGAAGCTAAAAGGCAAACAAAGTTGCAGTGTGCTCTCTGGCAAACATGCAGAGGCCATAATGTCATGCTTGATCGGCGTATATGCATACAAGCAGACATGAGTGGTTATGATTTAACAGATGTGGATGCTCTCTTCTACGTCGTTTTTTTCCCCCACATACTTACGTGTGTGTGTGCGTGCGTGTGTGTGTGTGTGTGTGTGTGTGTGTGTGTCCACTGCAGAGCTATTCAAGTTCAACAGCTCAGGCGCAAACTCCTGGGCGTGGCTCAGCGTCAGGGTGCGGCGCCGAGGTCACATTGAGACCCTGAAGACCAAGCCCAAGCCCAACAGGCACTACCACTAATAACTGATGAAACGTGTCACCAAAAGTACGCGGGGGCGGGGAAACAGTATCTGTGCTCCGCTGAACTCATCACGGACATGGTCCACCGCATATTTTTTTTTTTTTTTTTTTTTTTTTTTTGTTACTCATCAGTTTAACACGTGAGAGGCGGCGCAGGGAGGGAGGCGGCGCACGCTCCCGCCCGAAGTGTGTTGTGATGTTATGTTTTCTTGTCCACGTCGGCTGATGTCATCTCTGTGAGTTGTACGTTCCAGGAGATTTCTACAAAAATAAACAAACTGGATAAGCAGCCCGACTTGTCCCACTTGAGATGATTGACGGCCGAGGGAGGGAGAATCCCGTGTGCATCCAAATTTTGGGTGTCATATACACTTGTCGCGAATGCCGGCCAAGATTTGGCGGACAGGCGTGTAAAATCAAACCGGGCAGGGTTAAACAGTTCCAATTTGGGGTGCATAGTAATAAAAACTTTGGCTTTAAGTGGATTCTAATATCAGAATTTCATAACAATCCTGCAATGATTCCTATTCATTTTTCTAAATATTTCCAAGTTCCTCAGAAGAAAGCCAAGCAGCAGATAAGATGCCCCCCTAGTGGCTTTAGTAATAATGACCACAGGAGAGCGGGAAATCAGGTGACTGTAGCAAATAAAAAAAAAAAATCTGAGCCAGCCAGACAGAACGAGATAATTGTTTCATAAAGAGCTTTTACAGCGCAGGAATTGCAGGTCAAATAAAACTGTGCACGCGGTGCTGAACTTAAGATGATACCACCATAGGGTTATGAGAGTCAATATTTATGGTGAACAAAATTTCCATTGATACATCAGCGCAAGCACTTGAAAAGTCTGGATGCCTCTGTTGCCATTGGAGACAGAAATAGAGACAGACTTCATAACAAATAAATAACTAATGCGTACATTTAGCATCCATTCACATACTCACTCATGTACCGCACGCTTCCTTGCCAACGTATTTAATTTTGAAAAAAAAAGAAGTCAATTCTTATTGCTCCAAATACAGTTATTTATTAAGTGGCGATAACAGATGAACGATCCTTTTAGCGACACATTAGCAGGGGTGAATTTTTTTTTTTTTTTCCTGGTTCCATCAAAAGTTCGCGATAAGACCCAGATAACATCGCGTCTGATGGACAAAAGTCACACTTTTAATTGCCACAAGTGTGTTCCCCGGTGGAGAGTTTATGGGCTGGGTACGATTCAAACACGGGCTTTTGGGCGTCATGCTTTCAGGAAATGCATGAACAGGTTAGGAACTCCCTCCCACACACACACACACCCCCACCCCCGGTGCGTGCATGTGTGTGTGTGTTGGCGCGTCACACAGGTGGACGGAAGGGGGAGGCGCGCGAATCCGGTTTTAGTTTCGATTTGACTCCAATTCGCTCTCGCGTGTTTATCTTTCTTTTTTTTTTTTTTGAGACACAGCCGAGATTCAAAGCGCGAGAAGTTCGTGTTTTAGGGGGTAAAAAAAAGATACATTATCATTATCATTATCATTATCATTATCATTATCATTATTATTATTATTTAAATCCTCGCGCAATTTCTCGTGACTTCGAACATGAGGACCGCGGCGACGGCGAACATCGCTTCCGGGCAGAGCTGCTGAGAAAACCCTCACGTTCCCGGAAAAATAAGTTTGCGTGAGGTAAGAGAAAAAACAAAACAATTAACATTTATTATGGTCTTTGATTGTGGATGTCAGATGATGAGCGACGTGCGGGCGATTATGTGATGGCGCGTCGGGTTGTACGTTAATATCAAGCGTTAACGCCATTAAACGCCCTAGAATATAATGTCACAGCCCTGCCACGAGTTCCCCCTTTAAGGAAGAGTTAAACATTTTTTTGGGGGGGGGTTGAATTTTTTTTATTTTAACGGCTCTGCTGCCGCTAACCTGCGCCGCCGCTGAGCTGCGCTTTGGACGAAAGAGGTGTCCCTAATATTTTGGTCAACCCGCTGATTTGCATCGGGGGTGAGTAAAAGTTTCGGGGACGCCTCGAGTGAAAGAATGAGCGAGTGGATGAAAGACTGAAGGTTTGGTTTGGAACACGTTAAAGTCACACAGAAGTATATATATATATATATATATATATATATATATATATATATAGTCAAAACGATTGAAAACAACAATCTCAACATGTCTGAAAAGGAGTAGGAAGAAACACCTGCTTATTTGAGCCCACCCCGGCATCACAATTTACAGTCCCAGTAACAATCATTAAAACATGCCAGCACCCCTCTCCAACAGATTCAATAAAAAAATTCAACGCAAAACTCCTCCTGAGGGGGGAATTTATGGCAGGGCTGTTGACTTATATTCTATGGGGAACATGCAGCGGTTTTAATGTCATGGCTGACAGTTATATCTGCAGCTACAGTGTAATAAGTAAATAAAAGTGTTGCATGTTAACTCTTTTTTTTTTTTTTTTTTTGCTTTACTCCTGCTTATGAATTCACCTCGAGGAAATGTCGATAAATGTCAGACCGTTATATTCTATGGTGAACACTGGCTGGTCATAATGTTATGCTTGGCACACGCAAGCAGACGTACGCGGTTATGAATTAACAGACGTGGGTGCCAGTTAAAAAACGAGGGGCGCTTGCTCTTTTTCTACGCCTTTCCTTTCCACACGCTCACGTGTGCGTGCAAAAAATTTTTTTTTTAAAAATTGCACCCTCCAAAGTGGCACTGAGCCGCCATCCGTCGCGTGATCGATGCCACCAAGGCTTTGGAAGGCGGCGAATGGGTGTGACGAGCGAGGGGAGGGGTTTCTTGGAGAGAGCGGAGGGTGCTTTTCACGCTCGAAAATCAAACGTCTGCGTTTCAGCGCCGCCGGCCATGGAGTTCCAGAAGCTGCTCTTAGATGCAGCGAAGGCCCTCGGGAAGGACGAGGTCAGAGCCTTGGCGTTCCTTTGCACCGACCTGCTGGGCTCCCGGTGCCTGACCTCGGTGGAGGAGGCCAGCGAGCTCTTCTCTCGCCTGGTGGATCAGGACCTCCTGTCGCCCGAGCGGCCTCACCTGCTGGCCGAGCTCCTGCTCACCATCCAGCGGTCCGCTCTGGTCCGGGACCTCGGTCTCGACACCCAAGCGCCTGCAACCGACGGCCTGATCCGTCCGTACAGGTGAGACTGAACTGTAAAGCACAAAAAAAAAAAAAACACTTGGGAAACATAACGGCGAATTGCGCAGTGCCAGTCTTTGCATACGACATCAAAATCAGAGCTGATACACAGCTTATCCGGCGTTTTGGGAATGATATTTCTCCGTTCTTGAAGCAGTCCGATCCAGCCCTCTAACCATATGATTATACTGTGTGGTTATAATGCGAGGGGTCCCCAATATTTTGCCACCTTAATGCATATAAGTCGGTCGATCTAAATATAAGGGACGCCTCTTTTGTGCCCAGTACACGGTTCAGCAGCATCACAATTTACAGTCCCAATAACAATGATCAAAATATGTCAACACATCTCGCAGACAGACTCAAAAACACAAATTCAATATAAAACTCCTGCTGAATTTATCGGGCTCATTGCATTATATTCTATGGTGAGCGTGCAGTGGCCATAATGTTATGCTCGATTGGTGTATATACAGGATTTGTGTGTGTGAAAGTTCTGGTAAACGTCTTTGAGGGCAACCCACCCCACCCAACAACTCAATGTTTGGTGAAAATTACGAGTAAATTTAAAACGTAAGCTCCGTTTTCTTTGCTCTTTCTTTGCTAAAAATAAACATAGAATTTTTCTCAGGTAATTTAGAGCCTCAGTTTTGCCTCTGGGTTTTGTTATTCCCAAACGTCGAACATCTAGGAAAAACCTACAGGGAATTTTTTACTTTTTTTTGGATATATTTCACCTGCCCAGGGAAACATGCTGCAGTCTGCATCTACGCAGCAGTGCGGCCCTTCCCCACCTCCACCGTCCGACTGTAGCGACAAAGCTGTGGCCCCCGTAGGCTCCGCCCACTAAAAAAAGCCACCCCTCGCTCACATGCGCAGTCGCGGAGGTTCTGCCTTGGGGAACTTGTGCTCTGCGTGACCCCGCTTTAGTTCCTCCTCCGGCACTCTTTATAATAACCGCCTAACCTGAGTTCAGCCCCGAGCGCCAGGCTTTTTGTGGGTGGCCTTCGCCCGCCGTACGACGTCAGCGGCCACGGGCGGGAAGCGCCCACCAGCTCGTCATCCCCCAATTCGCGAGTAAGGCAAGGAAACACGGGCCCTGCCATGAACCATACGCTCCCAAACCGGCACGGCAAAAAAAAAACACAGACAAATGAAATCATCGCTGCCCTCAGAGCTGCCGCCGTGGGAGCCTGACGGGGCTGCGTAAAACTCCTCGGGGGGTGGGGGGGTGGGGGGGCGAGTAAGCCACAGAAACACTGAGGTTTTATCCCTTCTGTGTGCAAAATCCAGGGAGATGCTCTATTGGCTGTCAGAGAACATAACCGACGCAGATTTGGCACAGTTCAAGTTCTTGCTGCGGAGTGACCTCAAGCGCAGGAAACTGGAAGAAAACGTTGTAAGTGCCTCCTCACAGTGTCCACGTTTCGACACCACTGACAGCGGCCGTGATCGCGCGAGGTGGCCTGGCGCCCCGCTGCGCTCCCCTGGAAGAACCCGCTCCTGAAATTGCCTGCGGCGGCTATTTTTTTTTTTTTTCTGACGCACTCGTCGGTGGAATCACGCGCAGTTGTGCATGTTGCTCAATTTTGCAGTCCATGCTGGAGGTCCTCCTGGAGATGGAGCGCACGGACCTCCTCAACGAGACTAATCTAAACCTGCTGGAGCGCCTGATTACGGCCGTCTGTCCCATGTTGAATAGAAGGATCAGCCAGTTCAAGACGAGCCAAGGTGAGATGCAGAAAATGTGTGCTGATCCCCTCTGCCTCCAAAGATATTAAAAAAAAAAAAAAAAAAAGATAAGAGAAGAAGAAACAGCTTGCCGAGGCTCAACTCGCACCGTGCAGGAAGACCGGCAGCTGAGGTTAGATAACAACCGAAGGCAGGAAGTAGTGGAGGCCTGAACGGGAGGTGACAACCCTGCCAGACGCGCGCACGCACGTTCGAAGACATCGTAGAAAAAGGGATAACAATACAACGATGCCGATTGTATCTTGCTGAGCGCACTTAAGCTCTCATTGTAATTCAGCGCGTGCTGATTAATCCGTCTGCTCTGTTGTTTGCATGCTTAGCGAATCACGTCAGCCCGGCGGTGCAGGAGATGGGCCGGCCCAGATCTTCGTCATATCCTTGGCAGCAAAACCAGGTATGCTCTCGCTTAGAACTCCTCAGGAGTTGTGCGCCACCTTTTTGATAAAAGCGATAATTTAATATCTGCTCTGTCATCTTTTCGAGCAGGTTCTTCCCTATTCAGTCCCCGAAGCCAGACCTTCATGTGAAAGACCAGGTGCGATCGAGTCCCCAGCACGTTTACATGGTGAGCGCTTTGCGTTCCTGCTCACGTGTCCGTTTCTTGGGGAATAAGATGGCTTTTCGGTCCACTGCACAAATGCGCGTGATTGGCAAACTACGATAAAAGTGCGGCAGCGGCGGCGGCGCTCATGCAAACACGCGTGCACGTTGTACTTTTATTCCCAATCGTGTGGAGAATTGAAATGCTAATCAGTTTCTTCCTCCATCTCTTTAAGAGTTTGATCTCTCAGCTGAGGTAAGAGTGCGTCTGAATTTAGCCCTCGAGGTGATTTTTAATGAAGTGTGATGTTTCCTTTTGTCTCTAATGGAGTTTTTTTTTTGTTTTTTATTTAAACTGTCTCTCAACAGTCCTCCATGAGCTCTTGCTACACTGCGGCAGGTGAGACTGGTGTCGGGCTGCAAAGAAATCATTTCAGATACAGTGGAGTGGATTTATTTCTTCAAAATCCTCCACCATCTCCTTCTTAGGTGTTTCGGACGTGGCTGCCGGTGGTGAAGACGACTGCGAGGCCCTCGCAAGTGAACTGAGTGGATTAAGCGCTGGCGCGAGCAGCTGTTCCCTCTCAGAAGGTCATTTTAAGTTTTTGTTCTATTTTTATTACATAAAAGGCCATTATGTAAACACACGGGGCCTTTAAAGGGTTAAAACCCCCCAAAAACATAATTAATATTTGATATGTATATTTCAGGCTGAAGTAGTTTTAAAAGACTGACTTGTTTAAAGTGGAAAAAATATTAATATATCATTTTCTTACAGCAGTTTTTGAGAAGCTAATGTTTTTAGTTGTGAGTTTTTAAAATGTGACACTACAAAATTTAACAATACATGAAAATCAATGCTGCCAATCATTGACCCATCTTAGGGCATAATTATACTCCTTGAAATGTATTTTATGGAAATTGTTTTTTGGGGAGTTTTGGTAAAAAGTGAGTGATGTAAACACATTGGCCTTTAAAGAGCTAAAACCTCCCAAAGTAGAATTAATATTTGATGTGTATATTTCAGGTTGAAGTAGTTTCAGAAGACTCGTTCAAAGTGGAAAAAAAAAATAAATATATTTTACAGCAGTTTTTGGAAAGCTGGAATTTGTCATTAGGGACAAATGTGCTTGCATATTAAAGCACCTCTAATGTCAGGCCGGTGCCCTCACTATGCCCCTCTGCTAGTGGGAGATTGTGTAATATTTAGTAGAGAGGTACATTCCTCGAGAAATACACAGTATTAGAGATATTACTTGATATCATTGATGTTTCACCTCTCTGTCCCACAGTAAGAGGGGATGCCTTGGACGCGTTGACTGAGGAAGCCCAGACCTCCTCTCCAAAGACGACGTTGGCCAAAATCAAGTTTCAGACAACAAACACGAATGATGAGGTGAGGATTGTTTTTTTTTTCTTCATCATGCCGTTTGCCAAAACTTGTACATGATGCATAAATCCATTCAATCTGGGATTTCTCAAGGGTTTGGGGACCTACCCCATGGCGGGACCCAATAGGGGAATCTGCTTGATAGTGAACAACAAACATTTCACCAATGGGTCCCTCAAGAGGCGCAACGGCACTGAGATTGATGAAGGTACGTTGTGATCGACCGTTCCAGCCCTCATCTCTGTGTGAGCGCATTTGTAGTTACTCCTCTGTGTGTGTGTGTGTGTGTGTGTGTGTGTGTCTGCCAGAGAGCTTGTCAGCTGTGTTTCGGTGGCTGGGCTTCCAGGTGGAGGTGCTGCTGGACTGCAATCGGGAGGCGATGCTGTCGGCGATAAGGGAGCTCAGCAGCAGGGACCACAGTGCGATGGACTGCCTGGTGTGCTGCGTTCTCAGCCACGGCCTGGAGGGAGGCGTGCACAGCGTGGACGGCCTCAGCGTCGAGTTCAGGGAGCTGATGGAGCCTTTCAACGCGGCTCGGTGTCGCTCTTTGGCGGGAAAGCCCAAGCTGTTTTTCGTCCAAGCCTGCCAGGGGACCAGCGAGCAGCAGGCCGTCTACGTCGAGGAGGACGGCCCAAGTCTGGTTTCCAGTGACGCTAGAAAAACAAGGTCCATCCCGTCGGATGCAGATTTCCTCCTGGGAGTGGCCACGGTTCCCTTCTGTGTCTCCTATAGGCAGAGTGATTATGGCACGTGGTTTATTCAGTCGCTGTGCCAGAACCTCATCAAGATGGTGCCTGGGTAAGTTAAAGAAAACACCAGCCGTAAATTGATGCGACTTTTAGTAACATTTACTCTGACAGTCCTTGTAATTCAGAATATTTCCATGATACCACCTCAATCCGGCCGCATCACTACTTTTCTCTACTGCATTTATTTAGCAATTACAGTTTGTGTCTAGCTTTCAGATCACGCTTTTACATCTAAAAAAAGGACTGCGCGGTCAGTTCATAAAACGTGACGCATTTAAAATGATCTTCAAAAACATTTCAGTCCCATTGCTGACAGAAGCCCTCCGGCCTCAGACATACTTTTGATACTTTTGCAAGTGGTACTGCTGTATTTATTTAGGCAAATTATTCAGCAACCTCCTCCGCCTCTAGTTTGAGCAATTTCTGCGATTTATGACATTTCGCATAAGAAAATAATTACATGCACAGCAGGCAGGCAGACCCAGAAATGCTGAAGGGAATATCAAATAAGTCTCATCTGGGCGTTGGAACGCCTGGGGAGGAGCTGCAGGATCTTGGTTGATCTCAGTCTGCTGCCAACGTGACCCGGTCCCCGATTATCGGCGGACGGACGGACGGACGCCGGCAGTTTTATGTTCAAGGTGTTTCTGTCTTTTGATTCAGGGGATGTGACCTCGTGACGATCCTAACAAAAGTGAACGCAGATGTCAGCCAGAAGACGGATTCCTCCGGGACAAAAAAGCAGATGCCTCAACCAGCCTTCTCCCTCAGGAAGAGAGTGATTTTTCCCAATCCTAAAGACCCTCCGCCTACACTGTCAACTAACTGAAGGGCCCACACATCCGATGACCCAGAGGAGTGCCGCCATCTTGCACTTCAATTCTCATTTTTGCTTTACACCATTTTATGCAAGCTGTGAACACCTGGAGAAAAACTTTTTTTTATTGGAAGTGGGGTTGAGATGGTTCCACCACAGTGCTTGTATTGGTTTATCTGTACAATCACCTCTGCCATTGCAGCATTACCAAAAAGGTGTACTTATAAATTGATTTAACGTTTTCTTTGCGTTAATGACTAAGAGTATATGAGCTGATCTGCATTTTTGATCCAGTCTTTGTATTTTGGGTGCAACATTTGCAACGTCTGGCCTGTCACTTTTTAAAATCATGAGTCTATTTTTATACTTTGATACTGAACAGAGTCTTTACCACCACTAGGGGCCATGTGATTGCATTGTTGCCTTTCCATTACTGTACCATCATTGTTACTGTTCATTAAATCTGAACATTTACATATGGTTGTCCAACATCGGAAATTTATGACGTATCAGGTGGAACATTTTCAATCAAAAATATGTCTCTCTCAATTAGTACTTAATTAAAATTCCTCTCCAGCAATGTTGATAAAATATTTGCTTTTGGAAATGAGGAAATCTGTGTTTACCTTATGTCAACTGAGTACTTTTGGGTTTTGTCGCTCAGATGTGACATAGCCCTTGGCGCACTGAGATCGCCTCCGTTTGTATGGACCCAACATGATTTCAGACGATCAGGCTGCAAATCATAACCTAGGCGAATGTAATAAAACTGGATTGTTCAAAAGATTTTTTTCTTCATTATGCATTTCTCAGTTCTCAAGGGCAATGGAACAAAAATAAAAATCACTTAAAATGTATGGCACTCCTCATATATGCCTTTACACCTACCAAGTACCAGTCTATAGATTTAGCATTGTGTGGGATTTAATCTTAAACTGTTGACCATTCAAAAATATTTTTACTCCCTTATTCATATTAGACAAAAGATAAAAACATAAATAGAACATAGAGCAAGTATATAGGTGATAAAACACAAATGTAGCATAAACAAAGAAATAATTAAAGAAATCAGGGGATTCGTTATAATAAATAAAATTAGAAAACAGACAATTTGAGTAACTTTTGCTCCACATCTTTTGAAAAGGGCAAAAAAAACAGGCTTTTATTGCCCAGTTTATATTTTTGTATAAAACATTTTGTCAATATTACACTATATCAACAATGGACATACATACACGACATACATAAGGCAAAGGAGGACTTGAAATAACTTTATTTATAAAGCGCTGCACCGACAGGCGCCGACGGCAGTTGACACGACGGCGACCCGGATGTTGATTTTTGTGTTCAGCTCGGCTAAGCGAAAGCGAAGCGTCGCTAGCATCCTGGCGGGCGGTTGCGGCTCCGTACTCGCAAACACATGGTCAGGAGAAATAAACCGAACGCGCAGTTTGTCCCAGCTACTAAACAGGGGAGTCTTCCGGCGGCGGGCTGACGGCAGAAAGGTGCAAATATGTCCCAGGAGGGCTACCAGCCGGCGAAAACCACCGCCGACCCGAGGTGAGTTGCTCTATCCCGGGTTAACGTCCCACCGGGGAGACGCTCCGCAGCCTTTAACAGTTCCGAATTGGCCCGCTCGCGAGTTAACCCGCGAATCAAAGTTGGAGGGGGGAAGCGACGCGCTCGTCGCGGCGGGCTCGCGTCTCTTAGCCGTTGAGGGCTTGAGCTCGCTCCCAAATTCAAACGCAAGTCCCGCCCGTAAAAATGCGGGCAGCCTGGCGCGAACGCCGTCGACGCGAAATGCCAAATGAGTGTAAGTAGCAGGGGGCGCCGGCTGGTTTAAGCTAGTTTCACCGGGTAAACAGACTTACCTGGTGGAGAGGAAGCGTCTCATGTCCGTTCACGTCATGAGGGGAATGGTGGCTACTCTCAGAGTGCCACTGTCTTCAGGGTCATGTACACTGGATGATTATGTAGATTATATAAAAGCTAACCGTTGATACGGAGTAACGCAGCTTTATTATGGACTTTTAATGTAAAATAAGTACATAAGTACTCACCCATTTCCAGTGGGTGTTTCGCAGACGCACCTGTGCGGATGGGTCTCAGGCAGGTCTGGATCGCTGCCATCTTGCTCTGCTCTTCTTAGCAACGCTGCTGCAGCTCTGTCAGGTCGCAGGATCCGGCATGAACCATCCCTCTCAAGTCCAGCCGGGGGTCTGGGCTTTGACCCGGCCACTCCAGAACCTTCGCCCATTTGGTCTCATTAGGCCAGAGAGCCTCATTCCAGTTGACCCGGTGTCTCCCACATGAATTTGGGTGAACTCTACTCGAGATTTAACATGACCTTTCTTCAACATTGGGTTTTTTTCTTTGCCCATCTCCCCTAAACTGGTGAAGAACCCAGGCGAGTTTCTCCCATCTCAGCTGCTGAAGCTTTTAGCTCCCTGAGAGTAGTCAAAGGGTGTCCTGGTGGCCTCCCTCGCAGGTCTCCTCCCTTGTGAGGACGGCCTGCCTTAGGTAGATTTACACCTGCTTGAGGCACTCAGGTGATCAACATTTCACTAACTGTGAGACTACTGGCACCAATTGGCAATTGAGTCACTTCAGTTACTTCGACGGGTGTAAATATTTATGCAGTCGCTTATTTTACATTTATATTTTTAATTTTCATTACTTTGTAGAAATCTTTTTTTCACTTTGAGATTAAAAAAGGTTTTTTTTTTTTTTTGGACAACTCTCATCAAAAAGGCGATCTTATATGATTCCATTTGTAAAAGTATTAAAAGGGGAAAACCAAGAGGGTGAATACTTTACAAAGGTACTGTATGAATACTCTCAGTAGCAGTGTAATATGAACCACTCGTGAAGTCTCTCATTTGAGTCACATTGTATAATTAGTAGAATTAAACTCTCCTTAGTATTGATTAAGTCTGCATTTGATTAATTACCTCCTGTTTTTGTACCTCTGTCTTTTTAAACTTGCTTTTTAGTCTCTGATGCTTTGTATAGCTTGTTTTATTTCAATTAGAATCTTGTCAAATATCAGTACAGTGAGAAGAGCCTTTTAGATAAATTGTATTATTATAATTTTCATTGTTTGATAGCTAATTCCGCCATTTGCAGTGCTGAATAAATCCTTGCCAAAGATAAAAAGTCTGTAGCTGAGAGGTCGAAGTGTTAAAGTACGTCATTCCACCATATGACAGTACTTATATATGGAGTCTATAGGGAGTCTAATCCACTCCATGGGATTTCTCGATGTTTCTGGATCAGGTGTTTGAGCAAAACAATTATCGTTTCCAGGATGACAGTGTGATCGGATGTCACCACTGAACAATAGCTGTGATTGACGCTGTTGCAGCCGGGGGTGGCTCACTTTGTGGCAGTGGCAGCTGCCAGTAACCCGTCACGGCTGCTGGGGCTGTTTGTTGCTGTTACTACGAACCTGTCATGGCTGCTGTTGCTGTGTGTACCAACTGTTTTCTGTCCTGAAAAATGTGCACGGCGTGATCACGCTGAGCGGAATTATTGATTATTGAATGAGAGGAAAGGATAGACGGAGGTATCAGATATTAAGTTATATATTTATTGATAGCTTTTTTTTTTTTTTTGTCTTGCTATGGCAACCCCCTATTGAACACTGCATGCTTATTCAAGCCCCTGGGTGAGAAATATTACCAGGGTGGAGTAAAAGACATGGGCATCGGCACGAGATGGAGGGAAACCGTCCGGCTGTGTTATCACTCGTTATCGCTCATGTCAGGTTCCACTCCGCAGATAGAGCGCTGCAGTGAGTCACAACGTTGCTATGATACGAAACGACAACCGCACAAGATTTAAAAATGGCCATCTCGTGTAGCCCGCCGACAAGAAAGTGCGGCTAGGAAATATTCAGAATGGAGTGGGAGAATTATTGCTAATGGGTGGATGTGCGAGTGACAGTGTCCCCCACACTGTCATTTACAGTCCCCACCCCCCCCACGTTAGTCACAGAGGAATTAGTGACATCACACGGCATCAGGAGGGTGCAGCAGGGCGACACTGATTATAGGCAACATATGTACAGTGAAATGGCATTTATTTGTCCGAGGGAGATGTTGAACCACTTTAATGGCTGCAATTTGTCGCGCTTCTTAACCCTCTCCCATTATAAAGAGAGGTGTTTTCAATGTTTTTGTCAAGCCTAACACTGACTTCTGTGTTTCCCGCCGTTTGTCCTGTGCCAGTCAAAACTGACCTGCCTCAGTAGCTGCCAATATAGACCAATCAAGCATAACATTTTGACCGCTGCATGTTTACCATAGAATATAACATAAAACAGTATAAATGATTCCCCCTTCAAGATGAGTTTTATGTTGAATTTTTATTGAATCTGTCTGAGAGAAGAGTTGACATACTGCCCCAATAATAATTATAAAATGTTGTATATTTAGCACTCCCCTGCCCTTATGTCCAAGATAAAGAACATTTCTTATGTGTGTTGACGTACTTGGCAATAAAATGAGTTTCTCTGAATTTACTTTTCAGGTCTATTCAAGTCTATGATTACTTAAAATAATTGGGGTGGATCGTATCAAGAATGTTGAATTATTTATGTTTGAAATATCGTGTTTTGGCAAATCAGTATTTTCAGCAGTGTTAGTTCCTCGGCTGTCCGAAATGCGTGGCCCCAATGTGGAACACACCCATTTCATAGCAGCAAATGTATGCGTTTGCTCTTTTGAATTTGCACAGCTTGGCGAAAGACGAAGCGGCCGGAGCCAACGCTGGGAAGACGCCTATACAGATCCTGCACGAGTACGGCACCAAAATTGGGAAATTCCCCGTGTACCTGATGGAGAGAGCCGAAGGCGAGGCTCACCACCCCATCTTCGTCTTCAGCGTGAGAGTCGGAGATGTCAGCAGCACCGGTAAGAACCAGTTTCACACCTGCTCCGTGTTGACCCCGGATGACACCTTTGAGTAGAAAAGCATTCAGAGAGACTCCCCACCCTTAAGCATATCCCATATGTGCCTTGTTTTTTTTTTTTTTTTTTAAACCAAGGTATCTCACTTAGGCGTAGAACAGTGCAGGTCCTGGGAAGAGGGTGAGAAGCCTTTCAAAAGCTGTCAGTGTTTAGGTGATGAGAAATAATCCAGTCTCTCCTTTGCGGCAGCCTTCAGGGCTAATCTTCAGTCTTTTTGAAGATGCTTCTTTAAAGCTTTTGGAAATAAAAACAGTCGCGAAAACACTGACGTGACACCGAGATTTAGGTTCTTGCTGTGACCTCATGAGTGCATGTGTGCCATCCATGATGTTGTGTTATGTAATCTGGGTCGTGTGGGGGCTCGCTGTATTTTCAGGGCAAGGTCACAGTAAAAAGGCTGCGAAACACAGGGCTGCAGAGGCTGCCCTGCACATCCTGCAGATAGACGTCGGAACACTGTGAGTAGATCTGAAATGATCAAGTTTAAAGAAAAAAAAAGATACAGATCCAACTGATTCTTGCTTTTTAAATGTGAATGTTTGTACAGGTTTTTCATCCACATGTGATAGTAAACTGAGTATGCAGTGTATGGCCTTTACACTGGAAGGGGGATATTAATATTTTTCAAGGTGGGCCTCGATTACCAATGTGTTTGGGTTGAAACGATCAGTCGGAACAAAAATGACGGTGTCGGACCCGCATCAGCACACGTAATTCCACTATGTTATCAGACATCGATGCATACACCGAAAAGAGCGTGAAAACAGCGACTGGGAGAAAAACGAAACGTAAACGTACATCTGTGTTGGCGTCATTTTCCTAACGTCTGAGTGTCGTGATGAATGTGTGATCCCGTCATGGGCGAAACGGGCACTTCTTAGCAGCCACAGGCTCGCTCTGACAGTGGACAGTTGCCTGTTGTGGTCGATGGTTGCCGCGCTATCGCTAGGTAGTGAACGGATTTAAATTATGCTTGTTCCTGTTAATCATTTTGATCAAACATTAAAAAAAAAAAAACACAAGGTAAGTGAAGTTCTGCTTTAAAGCTGTTTGAATACATCAGCTTAGGTTTGGGGAAATTGTGCATTGCCATTTTCTCCTATTTTTTAAAGATATTATAGACCATGCAGCTGTTGACGTAATCACTGGTAGGTCCACTGATCATAAAAAGTAATGATTATCTGCAGCTCTAAGTTGAGTTTTATAGTTTACGTATATCCTATTTGTATCTGTGTTTTTGTTTGATTGTTTGCCATCAACCAGTTATCAAGTCAGTTGATGCCACAAAGTCACCTGCCTGCAAAGCACTTTTGGTAAATGATGGTTTTAAAATTTGCCCGACGGAGAAATGGACTTGACTCTCGATGTCAGCCACTCTGGCGATGCGGCACATATCCAGACGTCGGCCTGCTTTCCTGGCAGCCTGCGGCGCGCCGACGTGCCGCAAGCTGTGCTAACTGCTTTGATGTCGCTCCAGCAGGAGCCTTCCTGTGAAGTCTGAGAGCAACGGCGTCGCAGCCGAAACAAACGACCATCCCAACTCAGTGGGGATACTGCAGGTGTGTAGATTACGGTGGACTGCTCCTTTGTGCTTGTGTGTGTATGTGTGCGTGTGTGTGTGTGTGTCCTTTGCACATGTCGTTATATCCCTCACGAGCGAGCGTCTCTGTGTATTTATTCGAAGACTCGCTCCCAGGCTCGAGTAATAATGAAACATGCACAAAATCGTAACTCGGGGGAAGCTCAATTTTACCTTCACAGACAATTTCTGCTTTCTTGCAGCGAAAATGTTCCGTGACATAAAAATATTGTCTTTTTTTTTTACGACGTTGCTTCCCCTTAGGAGCTAGCATTGCAGAGAGGATGGCATCTACCCGATTACACCGTGCTGATGGAGGTTGGTCCGCCGCACCAGAGGGAGTTCACGGTGACTTGTAGACTGGAGTCCCTGTCGGAGAAGGGTGAGGACGCTTTGGAGACACTCGCGTCGACTCGTTAAATTTGACTGTGATTTGTTGTCGTTTACGCTGCCCCCTCATCTCCGACTCGACAGCCGTGGGAACTTCCAAAAAGGCGGCAAAGAAGGCGGTCGCAGAGAAAATGGTGGCGAAGCTCCATAGTCTTTCAGGCTGCTCAGAAATCACGTGGGTACGTCAAATATCACGCGACCACTTTTGCGCAGATGCTACAAATTCTGCCACAAAAAAAAAAAAAAAAAGGACAACACGTGTCGCCGCCTCATTTCCTCATTTGTGTTTCACTGCGTTTTTCAGGCTCCTAAGCCGAGCGTGCGGTTTGAGAACCTCAGGAACTCGTCGGCAGAGAAGATGTCATTACTGAGGAGAAACCCGCTGAGCATCCCCAACACAGATTATATCCAGTTAATGCTGGAGCTGTCCAAGGAGCAAGGCTTCGAGGTCACATACTTTGACATCGGTATGTATTTCCCGTTTACCTGGATAATCGGTGCTCTCCGCTCAGCCAGTGTGCCTCCTCTCTTCCCGTACTCTTTGTTGATGCTCTGTTCCGTCGTCTCAGCCTACTCCCAAATGGGTGCGCAAATTATATTTAGCAGACGATTATGTCATCGCTAACCCCAGCATCAATTCGAGGAGAGAACAATTACTCAAGCCACTGAAGGTGCTTTGTGGTAGAAACAGAGGAGAGATGACGCGGCCCAAGTCAGCGGCTGGACGTTGGCATTCAGAGTCGGTGTTTTTAAAAGTGCCATTTATCAGACGAATTTCAAAGTGATTCACACAACACACTTCAAACAGCAGGAGAAGCGGATCGACATTTATTAATTTATTTTTTACTTGACCCATTTAAAGGCATTAGTATAATTTTTAAAATAAAATACATCTGGCGGGGCAAGAACATACAAAGTTCTTGCGAACTACCAAAACCTTTGAGACCCAGACAAGTTCAGACTGCTAAGATAGAGTCCTCAACTGTGGCTTCGGTGCGTAGTTGGCATGATGGCTCGCTTAGCTCAGTAGAAGCATGAAAACAGACACAGAAAAGCCCATTAATCCATGAACTGCACCAGGGCAGGTTGGATGCTTACAAGATGGGAAGGACTGCGGTTAACTTGTTAGCAAGCGAGCTAAGTATGCAGTTCTACAACACTGTTTCGAAAACAGCTGGGACGCTGTGTGTGTAATTAAAAAAAAAAACAAGTGTGTAATGATTTGCAACCTTCAAGCCCCATCTTTTAACTGAAAACAGCACAAAGACAACATATCAGGTGCTAAAACTGAGAAATTTAATCGCTTTTTTTTTTTTTTTTTCAAAATTATATGCCCATTTTAAATTTGATGCTGGCAACATGTTTCAGAGCGGCTGTGGCGGTGGCGACTAAAGCCTGTAAAAGTTTCGAAATGCCAAAATGAACCAGCTGGTGGGAGATGGCAAGATTAAGTAGGTTAAATGGCAACAGGTTAGTAACGTTATTCGGTATAAAAAGAGCAATTATAGAGAGGCTGCGCCCGTCTGAGGTAAAGATGCAGAGAGGTTCACCTCTGAAAGACTGCGCTGGCAAATAACAAAATAACAAAGAATCTGAGGATGTCGCCTGGAGAATTCTCGGTATGCAAAGGCCAAGGTCAAAAACCAATATTTGATGGTTGTGATCTTTGGGCCCTCAGAACCTTAAAAAACAGATAAAACTGTGCAGGGCACTTATCCGCATCGGCTCAGGAACGCCTCAAAGAGCCATGGCCTGCTTACACAGGTCCTCACTGCATCCACAAACGAAAGTCGAAACTCCAAAATCAAATCAAATCAATTTTATTTATATAGCACCAAATCACAACAGAAGTTATCTCATGGCACTTTACAAGAAGAGCAGGTTGAGACCGTGCTCTTTAATGTACGAGAAACCCAACAAAAATCCCCCAGGAGCAGGCGATGGCGGCAAGAAAAAACTCCCCTTTAACAGGCAGAAACCTTGAAGAGAGCCTCGCTCGAGGTGGGCGGCCATCTGCCTTGACTGGTTGGGCTGACAGAAAGACAGAGAGAGATAGAAAGAGAAAGAGAGAGAGAGAGAGAGAGAAGGAAGCAGTCCACCATGCAAAGCGGCGACCATATGTAAACCAGATCCAGGACCGCCGCCGCCTGGTTCTCTGCACCCGAGTTCTTTTTAAGATGAACTCGGACAAGTGGGAAACTGTGGTGGTCCGTTGAACTTCTGTCCTTAAATCATGGACACTACAACCGCCGGGCTGAAGAGGAGACGGACCATCCGACTTGCCCTCCGTGCAGAGTTCCAAAGCCGGCATCCACGATGGCATTGGAGTGCTTCAGTGCACATGGCATCATGGGTAGCCGGCAGATTTGTGAGGGCGCCGTTAGTGCTGAACCAAACAGGTTTCCGAGCAACAAGTGCTGCCAAGTACAGTAGATGGCGTGTTTTTCAGGGAAGGCCTCAGCTGTTTCCCCGAAGACGCCGCCTAACCACATTCTGCACGCGTTACATCAGCGTGGCTCCGTAGTAAACGAGTCCAGCCGCTAAACTTGTCCTTCAGCAGTCCGACCTGCCGCCACTCGATGAACGTCTCGCGTGTTTTGACTTATCGCCGGAAGGGAGGCCCGGAGCTGCCGAGCACGAAAGGGAAAACATTACACTTAAGAAATGACCTTCTCCTCAGTTCCCAAGCACTCACAGAGCGTTGTTAAAAGAGGAGCGGAGGCAACGGCCTGGTAAACATGGCCCGGTCCCCAACTCTTTTTTTTTTTTTTAAGTTGCGGGCATCAAGTTCCTCACAAAGGTAACGGAACAGCGGAGCTCGGAAGGGAGCGCGCCGCAGACGACGCGGGGCGCCGCATTTACCGATGTGTGCCGTCGGCGCAAACGCCACGGCGGCTGTGCTTTGCAGATGAGCTGACGGTCAGCGGTCAGTACCAGTGCCTGGCGGAGCTGTCCACCACGCCCGTCACCGTGTGCCACGGCACGGGGATCTCCTGCAGCAACGCCCACAACGACGCGGCCCACAGCGCCCTCCAGTACATCAAGATCATGGCCGCCAGCAAGTGAAAACCTGGCCGAGTCGACGGCCGCCGCCCCCGCCGCCGCCACCCACGCTGTCACATATCCAAGTAAGGACGGTGCTTTAGAATGCTCCTCGCCACTCGTCTTCCTGGCTGCGGATGATGCAAGGTCATGGAATATTTTTCTAGGATTGTGTGTATCCCGGAAGATCTCGCGTTCCACAGCGAGCGAACGTTTGAAGCAAGTCATGGAGGTCGGCGACTTTATTTGTGAGGACGTTCAGCTTATTTAAGCAAATGAAGGTGCGCGACTACAGTTTATACCAAGAAGCATTTCATGTCTGAGATTCTATTTTGTGTGTGTTTTTTTTAAGGATGCAGATATTTTTACATTCCACTGTGCTTTGACTTAATTTATGTTTTTATTTTATTGCAGTTTGCTTCCCCAGTCATAATAGTAAGCTGCCTTCTTTTCAACTTCCAATGAAATATTTAAATTGTTTTAAACGTTGATGTGAATTAAAAGGAGAGATGACGCTTAAGATATTGTTCATTTTGAATGGTCTGTGTTTTGATCCACAGATTGATGGATTTCTATTTGTTCTCCCTCTTAAACCGGCTGGATTTGAGATGATAACATTACTGCCAAATACATAATGCGTATTCCCATACCTGCTGGTCTATTTCCATTTTTATTTTTTATTTTTTTTGCCATTTGAAACAAAACCTGTGACATACTTGAAACATGTACTGACTCTGCTTTTGCAACCGGATCCTGTTGGACGGTCTTAGCAGCGCCCCGTGTGCGAATCCAGAGAATAAATCCAAACGCTAAATCTTCACGAGTGTTGGTTGAGTGTCGACTGCGGCGTCTCCGGGAGCTTTAGCTGCATAATAAAACTTATTGTGGGGGTTGGCGGGTGAAGGGAGTGTGTGTGTGTGTGTGTGTGAGACCATATGACGGCCATCAATTCACGAGGCAGCGCGTCCTGGTGAATTACTGCAAATGGCTCTAACATCTGAAACTGCGCGGGGTCACTCGCTCTTGATTAGCGTGCATATGTTGGTTGTTCAACCGGACGTCAGAATGCTTTATAACGCAATCTATAATTCATTGATATCAGTTATTTATAGTTCATGTAATTGATTTTGTTATTTAGGAAGGGATTTAGGTGTCGTAAAAGTTGTTAATCTGCAGCCTCTCATAACCTGAGATATTTTGTTTAAGGCAAAGATATACATATCATATCTTTGCCAAGCAGATTATGTTGAGTCTGCTGGTTTGTCTGTACGTTTCACGCAGTCATGCCATTTTTTTTCCCATGTTGGAATCGGTAGATGTATGCGCCCAACAGTGTTGTTCTGATGATAATTAAATAGTCCCGGGATTTGGATCATTGGTGGATTTAAAAAAAAAAAAAAATATTATTTTGAAAGACTTTCTGTTTAAGTCGCCCAAGAAAACTAATCAGACACAGGTGAAAGCAGAACCTCCTTGTCATAGGGGTTGGTTTCAGCTCTACATAAAAATCTTAGAAAGTCCTGGCAACAACACGAACTCTCTCGTATATAAAACACACTCATAGTTAGCTGAGGTTTACAGTTTTATTAGAACAAGCACTATGTAGCAGCAGTGTACAGTGTTCATGGAAAGATATGTACTTTGTTAAAATTGCACTTCAGAAGGTACCCATAAGGAGATGGATCTGAAAGCCGAGCTGACACAGTGCTTGGTTATAATATGTCAGTCCACAAAAAAAAAAAATGACATGAGCCCGATTGGTGGGGGAAAAAAACAACAGAAAAAAACCCAAAACAAAAACCTTTTTGTAAGGCATCTGCAACATTCATTGGCAGGCTAAGATGTCCAGACATGCAGGTAGAACGATAGGTGAGGTTCTCTTTAGGATCATGGTGGTCTAGAATTCCACTTCAATGAAACAAAGCATGAAGGGTTTTCAAGATTTATATATATATATATATATATATATATATATATATATATATATATATATATATATATATTTTGATTCCACACTTGTGATGCGGTGCCTGTCTCCTCCACACAAGACTTATGATCCAGTTTTGCAGACGTAGGAGGTCAAGGAACCAGCTTTTGTGACCCATGGTCTAAAAATTCTGTATTTGCAATTCAACAAAAACATACTGGTTACATGTTTAAGGTGGTGCACAGCATCTTTTTTTTTTTTTTTTTATTCACTGGAAGCATTTTAGTCAGGTTCACACATTCTAAAGTCAAAGACAACTTCCTTTTTAAAGTGGCAACAGATAAGTTTTGCTTTAGCTTATCGTGATGCGGTAAATTTTTCAAGCAAATATTATAGCACAATGTTAGGCTATACAGTAACGACACCATCAGCGTTTTTTAGAGTGGATTCTTATAGGCCTCTCTTTTTCTATGCAGTTCTGTGGAAAGCTCAATTTTTCTGCATTTTCCTGAAGGCAACGCTAACGCTGCCGGCGGCAGCATGAAGTATCAGTAGCTACATGGACACCAGGAACAAGCCAGAAACATTTACTTCAGAATAAGTTAAAGCAAAAGAAAAAAAATGGACAAAAAAACCCCAAAACAACTTGTCTTTTGCCAGTTGAAAAAAAACTCGGATGATTTTTTTTTCATCCTCAGGCAGATGGAGGCGGGGAGGATGTGCGGCGTTATTAATGGCATACCTTCTTCTTGG
>CAAKHG010028935.1:70277-82398 GCA_901007715.1 Dactylopterus volitans
TTTACAGCCTCGGATCACAAAATTGTCGGGAGAGAGGTTGATAACCTTTGCATCCAATGTTTTTAGGCTCTCGGGTTTTTCAGAGAGTCCCATCATCTCATTTCGTCTCATCATGTCTGGGCGGAGAGACTAAATGTGTGTCCTGTATATGTGTGTGTGTGTGTGTGTATATATATATATATATATATATAAAATTTGTATTTATGTAACGATGTGATCCATGTTTTAAAGTATGATGGAGGGCTGGTGATGCCAGTGTCAGGGGGGGCAGAAATGGGGCTGAGGACGTTTACACAGAATCCCAACATGAGGGCGAACTGGACTCTGTGGCTGAGCGGATGAACGTGCAGTTCTGGAGGGCCCCCCTTTCAAAACCCTTCTTTGGCCCTCGCACTTTTGTAATCCTCCGTAACTTCAAATTAATTGTTGTTTCCCAAGAGAGCACTGCTAACACAAACGATTCGACAGTATTAAAGGCAAAAAATAAATAAAATCTGCCAATTCACATAATATTCTCTCACTAAATTCTTAGTCCCAAGATATTTTATAAAAATACCTATGTTTTTTTCTACAACATCGATGATATAATAAATATGGCTTTAATGCCAGTGAAAGCTGCTCTCTAAACATGCATGTTATTGTAGGTAATCAAAACGTCTACTTCATAAACAGCTGTCGGAAATCAAATGGCTTCAACTAAAAAAAAAACTAAAAAAAAACGCACTAAGTTGTGTGACCTGTATTGGTGTCTTTTCTTTAAGGCAAGGACATACTCAGAGGTCGACGGAGCTGAGGAGAGATCTACGTATGAATGGTACGACTGTTGCCCTGAAAACCCGGCCTCAACAAGCACGATGAAGGTGAACGTACAGGATGTTTCCATGAATGGATGACCGGCGCGGCGGCACCACAAACCCTCAGCGGGGGGGAGGGTGCGTGGGTTTTTTTTTTTTTTGTTTTTTTTTGCCGGGCGTCGGGTCATCTCTTAGCTCTGCAGTCGCTCGGATCCATGCACATGGATGGGTTTTTTTTTTTCCACGTTACCGTGTGTTTCGCCTCACGCCTTGTTGTGCATAGGTGACGGCCTTTGTATCTGCGATGAATGCATGGGTGTGTGTGGGTGTGTGTGCGTGCGCGCGGCAATCCATGTGCTACCACAGGCTCGCTGTAGGTTCCATGTTGATGAAGCCGGGGTTTTTGCGCAGCTCCCAGTACATGTTGTTGGAGACCCATCTCTCCCTGTGATTGGCGTCCACCGTTTTCCTGGGGGAAAAGACCGAGAGGTTGACAGATGTAGCTGAGAGGCCTGCCGGCGATGAAGAATAAATGTCCTCGTCATTGCTCGGGTGCAGTGGAAAAAGGCTGGAAGATGGATGAGCGAAGCATGACGCAGACGCATTCATATCGGCTCATTAGCGTAATCAATTACATGTATTTTATTGACTTTGGAGGCGTTTTACTCCGTGATTAATATCTTGCCGTTTTTCTCGTTTATTTATTATTAAGCATTTATATCTCGCTGAAGTTCAGTGCCGCCAATGATGTTGAGCTATCACTGCTGGTGAAGGTCCACTGGTACACTGCATCCATCTAAAAGTAACAGTGTGTGGACTACACAAGTATTACAATACCTGAGCTTTGCACACCAGGACAGTTTGTTCCCATTGTTTTATGACGCTGAAAATAAATCTGCATGGATATTTTCAGAAATGCGGTTTTCGTGCGGCGTACTTGAAGAAGCGAGGCTCCTGTTTGATGTTGTTCTCGTCGTTCCACTTCCTCCTGGTCCGCTGCAGGTCCTCGATCCGCTGCTTCTCTGAGGCGGCCATCTCCAGGTTGCCTTCCTCCAGGTGCCTGCATGAGCCACACATCACTGCTCAGTAAAGGCATCAGGCGTTCGCGCTGCGCCCAGCAGCAAAAAAAAAACCTCTCGGTACGTGCTCGCCAGATAAAAATGAACGCCGGCAGCAGACGAACTGATGTCGCAGTTCAGTTTATGACACCATCACGTTTTTTTTTCTTTTCCCCCCCTTCTTTTTTCCTCTCAGTCAGCGTTCTGTCTTAGCTGATAACGGCGGTCGCACCTTTGATCGGGCCTGAACCTGACGTCCGTGCGCGGCAGGACGTCTTTCAGCTCAGGACAAAGCTCGTTCAGCTCGATGGCGAACCTGGTGAAGCCGTAGTACAGCTCGTAGTCTGTGGGCATGGAGCCTGACGAGAAAAAAAAACAAAAAAACAGCAAAAAAAAAAAGCACATTTTCATAAGCAACCGTTTATAATTCCTCTCTTGCAATCATTCCCAATGCCTTCATTTGAGACCCTCTTGTGAATCTTAAGTGAGCAGCTGCACCAGTTATACTGTAAGTCTCTGCTGGAGCTCAGCTGTGGACGTTTCCTTACCTGGTCTCCAGATACATTTGGCAGAAGGTGGGACGCCGCAGTAAAGGCCCTCGTGCCATTTCCCGAAAAGCCTGTGGATCACTTTCCCTTCTTGGTCCATCACAAATCCTTGGACCTCATTCACATTAGAACTCCAGTAGTTTCCCTGAAAGGACAAACGCCACAGGGTCCGAAATGACCTTCAGACGCACAATAAATCTTAAATCGCCCCCCCCCCCCCACCCAAACTCTTTACCTTGACAAAGGTAAGTTTGCAGAGGCAGGCGCTGCTCTTTGTGTTTCTGATGGTGATCTCCCCATAGTGCTCGATCCACCGCCGCCCACTGAGGATGTTGTGTACACATGTGGTAACTTTGTTCCATTCGTACTGGTCTCCAAACCTGGGAAGACAAACTGACGATGAATGCCTGCCCAGCGCCAATCAAACTGTCATTAAACTGAAAATAGCAATATTAAACAAACCCTGAAAAAATTAAGTAAAAGTCAGCAATTCGCTCTGCACAGGACTGATATGTAGGCGTAAACAAGCTAAATAGCTGCTGTGACTATTCTTTATGATTATTATCCGGAATACTGGAACCTGAGTTGCCAACTTCAACAATTTGGCGGTTTAACGGCAGGGATTAAATCTGTGGTTTCTGGTTTGAGTCATTTACCTGGGAATCATCAGATTCACTGTGCCGACCGGCAATATCTCCATCGATTTGCCCCAGAACTTGTTTTTCCATCTCACATCTGAGAAACAAAAAACGAACAAAAGTTTCACGAACAATGCACTGAACCCTCAAGTGGCTGCCTTCGTTCTCAAACGATACGAGATGAACGTCTTTTTTTAATCAGCTTGAAGCGGCTAACTGAGACGTGCTTTGGGTTCTGCATGGGAAACCCCCCCTCTGTAATTAGGCGTGAAAACCTACCTTGCCAGAAGGTGAAGTTCTTGGACTCACAGTGGCAGGCGGAGACGGGAGGGTGGTGGCTCACCTTTTGGGAGGAGATCAAACAGACGAGTCGTTTTGATTTCACGCCACGCGGGCATCGGAACGCCGTCCGGCGGTGGTGAGTTAAGCGCGGTGACGA
Organism: Dactylopterus volitans; assembly: GCA_901007715.1. Taxonomy (NCBI): domain Eukaryota; kingdom Metazoa; phylum Chordata; class Actinopteri; order Syngnathiformes; family Dactylopteridae; genus Dactylopterus; species Dactylopterus volitans. The sequence continues at coordinate 73,755 of CAAKHG010028935.1, forward strand.
TTAACTGATTAGACGGCGAGCAGAAATGACCGAATTAGCACCCGCTTTGATAATCATTGAAGCATAACTCAAACATCAATACATCTGCACATCTGATGCGATGTAAAGATTTTCTGCTTCTCTTTATTGGATATGATAGTAAAGAGAATATCTTCACTCAAACATGAACGTTGGGCTCCAGGCTTTTTTTTTTTTTTTTAATCATACGCCAAACAATTACTCGGATAAATCTAAAAAAAAAAACGAAAAAAAAAAACATCCAGCGTCCTCATAAATTATGGAGACAATTATTTAGCTGCAGCCCCAGTTTACTCCAAATGAGCATTATGGAGCGTGCCGCTTTGAGAAGTTCAACGAACGCGAGGAAGAGATGCGCACTGACGGCGTCACGGCGATGAGGCTACTCGTAGCGGAGACGCACTATTCACGCTGTCTCGCATGTTGGCGGTCACTTGTACCAAAAACAAGCCTGCAGTTTGTTCTTAAAATCGAATGCGGCAGTTCCTAAGGTCAGAGCGCGCTGTGTAGCTCTTATTTTAACACAACATGGGGGGGTGGGGCAGCTGGACAGACTACGAAAATCTACTGAGCATCCTATGACGAAAAGCTACTGAAGTACCCAGAGGTGAGATTATTTTGTCAGCTGATGTTTCCCCGGGGTCAAACATGAGTTTTACAAAGCGCAAATATTAAGAAGTCACCTATGCTGAGGAAGAGCTTACCATCATTTCTGACAAACGCCCGAGAAAACCCGTTACGTAAAGACGATTAAACTGTTGTGGAAAGGGCAAACAACCCAAATATGTGCACGGACGTTACCTGCTCAGAGAAGAAGCAGAAGCCCTTGTCTTCTCGAATACATTCATAGGTCTCTCCGAGCAGCGGGTTGAATGGCTTGCTTCCTGCTCTGTAGTAAGTGGATGAGTAGCCCGAGACGGCGAAAGCAGCCACCAGGACCTGTAAGGAGTCAAACCGGCACGGGACACAAAGAAGGCGGGATTAACAGGCTCATATTAACCGGCTTTGTCCCCAACAAGGCAAGCATTAGTTATGCCCCGAGTTCTGGCAGAAGGACTGAAGACACGGAGGGTCGACGGCCCAAGCACGAGCAAACGCAGACGTGCAAAAATGCAAAAAAAAAAAAAAAACCCAGCGGTGGACTTAGGATGTGCGCAACTGCAGGATCCGAGCAGGCTTGATTCATTAGGGGGCGGTAACGGGGTGATTACGCCCATTAAACACCGGCGGTGACGGGCCCTTTACCATGCGCTCAAAGGGATCCTCGGTCTCGGCGGCCTTGTCCAGCAGCTCGCTGTACTCCAGCTCCTCACACATGCGCTGCAGCGTGTTGAGGGGCTCGTTGAGCTCCACGGGCATGGACACCTTGGACAGATCCTTGCCGATGTTGTTTCGCAAGATGTTCCAGAGGTTGATGTTGCTGGTGTCGGGACAAGGCGCCGGCAGGCAGGTGCGCCGCCCGTTGCGGAAGGCGCAGCCGGCAAAGTCCCCGTTGGCCACTGAGAACAGAACACACTCCCTAAGTGCATGGTACGGAACTCTGTGTAATGGCGAGGGCGTCTGTTTTCCTTGAAAACATTTAATCAAAACAAACATCATACAAAGCACTTTCAAAAGCCAGGTGCCTCACAGAGATAAGATGCTTTCAACAAATTCTTCAAGCAGTGAAATCAAATATAATAAGAGCATTTAACAGGGATAAAGGACATTAATTTGGATCAGAATGAAATAATGAAAAAGACACTATTAAAGAAAAAAAAACAAAACATCAGCTCTCTGATAAAAGTGCCTTTTATGAAAAGATTTACAATGAGATTCAGCTGCAGCGATTGTTAGCGGTGACCGTGAGCTCCACGAGGAGTCGTTTGACATCCCACCACACTTAAAGGCTTAATATGGCGCCAAGGCTTGGATGATTATCTTTTAAATATTCACACAGTGTGTTCTTTTTTTGTTCTTTTCCTTAGAGGTGATCGCGGTGAGTTACGCGCTTGCCAGCACAATGAATGACAAAACCAAATGTTGTAAATCAGTGAGTACACCGAGGCACTGCGTGTCGCGAGAATGTCGGACTGCCTGCTTTTGCATGATTAAAGTTAGAAAAGCTGCCGGGATGAAAAAAAAAACCCCTGAATTCCGAAGTCAGAAAGATGTGACGTCTGAGCGCTGATCTTCACTTCAGGCAGACATGACACCTCTAAAATGCTGGACCAGCATCAGAGCCCAGACTGCCGAGGCAGCGTCCCCCCCCCCTTTAGGAACCCGGTGCAGCGCCAGATAAGGCAGCTCTGCCCGAAACGTCCAGGCATCCAGAATAAGAAGAACCAGCTGTGTTTTAGAGTCTGATCTGGTTCATTCCTGCATCCATTTTGACATGTCACCTCTCTTGCTTTCGCTGCAGACTGATGCTTCCTAAATTAATCTAGAATTTTTTTGTTTTTATTGGTTTATGCTGATTCCGGTGTGCACTAACTGGGTCACGTTACTCTGTTGCGTCGAAAACCCCGAAATGCCAACTGGTCCGCGCACACACACAAAAAAAAAAGGCGCGGTGCATCCCTTCAGAAATTCTATTATCGCTCATGTTTTTTTTAGAATTAGTCACGCATTACACAATCCCCGCGTGTCAGAATCACCTGGAAAGAATGAAACCGGTTCTAGTAGTTTGGTCAGACTTGCACTGGAACACTGAGTATTTTCGTTTGATGAGCTACTATATAACTGTGTGTGTGTGTGTGTGGGATGTGACAAAGCTGGAGGAGGGCGATCCCGTCCCTCCGAACACAGACAGCTTTCATGAGGCCTACTAGAAGCCCTTGGCAGAGAGAATCCCTGCAAAGTCAAATGCCTCAGCTCCACTTGTAAATGAACAGCGTGTCTGTGATAGAGTCACAGTTGATTTCCCCTCACCCTCCTCCCCCCCCCCTTTTTTTTTTCCAGACACAGTACCAAGGATGGTTGTAGTGGCTCGGCGATGGCGCAGAATCGGACCTACTTTGTCTGGAGACGTTATCGGTCACGCTGGCGTTGTCCTCGGAAATGTTATCGCTCACATCGCTGACGTATGACTCATCGTCTGAGCCCTGCGAGGGGGGGGGAAACAGGTATGGTGGGGAGGGGGATAGTGAGTCAGCGCGGTCGAGTCCGACACAAACACTGATTTTGCAGCATTAGCCGCACATGCACGCACCCGCCGCAGTTTGCCCGTGGCTTACAAACTGCAGCAGGCTGTCTGTCCCACTGCAGCAATGAGATGAGACACTGCAGCATTTCCATACTTTCTATAGCAAACACAATGAGGCCACTGACGCTGCCACAGAGGAGCAAATCGTAGCCACTTGCTGTAACGGCCCGTATCGCAGTCTCCTGCTGCTGGTGAGGGTTTGGCCGGTGGTGTGACGTGGGTCTGAATGGTCCTGCTTTTTTTTTTTTTTTTTTTTTCTCGAGCTACAGGATGGGCTGTGTGATGAATTTCCATGGTGAGTAATCCTTCAATGTGGCTCAATGAATGCCTCGGGAGCTACGATCCATAACGGGTCCTCAGAGACCGTATATATGTTTAGAGCTGGCTGTCAACAGGCATTAAAAGGGGGCGGAAGGCAGAAATGATTGTTTCAAATAATGGGCCAAACTGTCTCTTTAAACAAAGCTAGGTGCCACAAATCCCAAGTAGGGGACAGAGGAAGAGTGTTATAATTTATAAGACAAAACCAGACTCAAATGAGGGATTAAGCTTTGGCACGGATTAAGAAGGAACCCTCCTGTGTGCCTGACTTTGATTAAGTTTCGGTTATGCGCTATGTCGACCTCTCGTGCTGCTCTCATTAACTGCTGACTAACTCCTGACTATCTGGCCTCCCAGCAGAGGCAAATTTTACAACCCCCTCAATCCACTTCCTGCACAGTCAAACCGCCATTCTTCTCAAAAAAAAAAGAAGGAAAAATTAGCCGCCACCCTCCCGCCATTGTATACCTCATTCTCTGACGAGCTGGCGGACAGAAGCACTTCCTGGGCGTCGAAGAACTCGGAGACCGACTCTGACATGGAGAGTCGGCTTTCATTAGAGGCCTGCTGAGTCAGAGGGATCCCCATCTGCTCCACGGCCTGCCGGCAAACACATGCAAGCACATGAGACGTTCGCGTTCCTTAGCTATGTTGACGGGTTTAAGACACCAAAAAAAGGCCTGGAAACATACGACAGCACAAAAACATAGCAGATTTCTTGTCGCAGCACGTGAATCCTTGCCAGAGGCCATTTCCCCCCCCATCTGTCTCTAATTAGCTATTATTCCCATTAACCTTGATGTCAAGTCCTGAATAGAATAATGATCCTTTAAGCGTTCCTGCCAGGGCCTACTGGAAAAACTATCAATCTATGAGGACAGGATCAATGCGGCGATTGACAGATGCAGGAAGCAAACGCTACAACCACTTGGCCTGTCCTTTTATCAATGGAAGGGTCAGAAATGAGTGCTGTCACCGACGAGACTGACCACCGACGAGACTGACCACCGGAAACCCACCTCATCAGGCGTGGAGATGATGTTTACGCTGACAACTTGTTCAGTCAGGACTGATTCAGAGTGGATGCGGTTGAGTCTGGTTCGAAGTTCTGCATTTTGGGACAGGGCCTGGGTAAAGAAATTTTTTTCATTTTTTTTTTTTTTTTTTTTTTTTTTACTCTCCGACGTCAAGATAGAATTAATAAGTTAGTTAAGCTGGGGTGATATCTCAGAGAATTCCTATTTTTGGAATGATTGGAAAGCTGTGTTTAACTGCTTTTAAACAACATCTCGGGGTAATTTTTAAGTCATCTAGATAAAGACTGAGAGGTTGCCATAATATTTTTGGCCATGCCACATAAGCATTAGGGCGGCAAAATATCAGGGACACCTCTCAGTATAACACCGAACAGTCCAACGGCATCACAAATTTAAGTCCCGATAGCAATCACTGAAATATGTCAACACCTCTGTCAAGCATTCAATAAAAATTCACCATAAAACTCCTTCCGAGGGGAGAATTTATTGCAGTGGTTTTGCATTATATGACATGGTGAACATGCAACGGTCATAATGTTATGGCTGATTGGTGCATGTAGTGCTTGTAAAGGCAATAGTCTGCAGAGCTCTTTACTAATTAACAACACAATGTGTAGGTGCTCATTTTAAACATCTTTCAGCCTCTTTTAGGCACAATTTTTTTATTTAGAGATCATCATATCAAGTAGTATGTTAATCAAAAATATATATTTCTCAAGGCTGACTTGAACAAATCCTTATGGCAAATAGCAAGCGTGGCTCATATAAAGGTGGTGACTGTCCAGCCGTAACACAATAAAGAAACCGAGTAAATCGTTACTAAATTAAAATGACAACAACACTGCACAACACACCGTCTTTGATAAGAATGTCGCATCGGCCTCAGTCCATTTAACTGAAATAATTCTTAATGATCGGTTATTGTTAATTGACGAATAAACCCCACCCCTAATTATCACTCTTAATCTTGATCACGGCTACGTTGAGTTAAAACGTATCAAGATAATCTGCGGGGATTAAAATGGGAGACGTGAGCATCCGTAGCCGCAGCAACCACTGTCAGCCATCCACCCCTGGCCCCATAAAAACCTGACCTGCAGGCTGTGACAACAACGGCGCACAAATATCTGATTAGGAGCGGAGCTTAGATGAGCAGCAGAAACATTTCGCCAATAATATGATGTCAACTGCTATCAGAGGAACGGTCCAATTAAATCAGTGGGGTAGAGAGGCGGCCCCACGGAGCAGAGTTAATGAAGTGCATGCTGCATTACTTTCTTTCACCAATTAAAGTCGGTAAAGATGATTGGACTTTCACTGCACACTTGACTCTCCTCTCCTCTCCACACATGCGTTTTTAATGGTGATTACTGCGACTGCGCGCGTGCGTGCGTGTGTGTGTTTTGTCTGATGGCCTGTCGTCATGTGCGTATTTCATAATACGACAACCAATGAATGGGTTAAAAGTTTGAAGGCCCATTGGCAGTAATATCCTCAGTCACGTCCTGGTGATTACACATCATCATTTTTAGCATTTAGGACATAAAGTTGCATGTTCTGACGGATAGTTCGGATTAAGCAGTACGAGGGGGAAAGAGGCATCATGGGTAAATTGTTGTGGACAGCTGATTACCTGTGACAGAGACTTCCTGAGAGTGTTGATCTGGGCTGACTGGTCTGACTGCTCCTGGTCACACAGGATCTGCTTGATCTTCTCCTTTTCGATGGCCACGGTGTTGAAGGCCGACTTCAGCAGAGAGTGGACTGCACACACACAGGAGACACAGACGCAATGTCAGTTTTTGGCAATTTCCTTAGTTTGGCTTTCATTTTTTCAGTTGACCCAGTGACACAATGACAATTGGATCTCCTAATTGCTCCCTTTGTTAGACCTTTCCGTCACATCTAGCTTCTGGCTTAAGGAATATGATTCTGTGAGGGCTACTTGATGTGTTGTTGGTGGTGCTCTGAGACGCTGCGTTTGTATCAGTACGATAATAATGACGTTCAAATCGTGATTGAGCACATTTACCCTCACTGGTATGAACATCTGACTATAACGTATGTAAGTGCCAAGGAGAGGGACAACAGCACATGTAGCTGGCTGTGGTCTCCGACTGCCGATAGAGGGCATTTTATTTTACTGTAGGATGATTATAAATCTTCAATATAGTAAAATACTAACAGTATTCCAGGGGACTCTGCCCGAGTAACACACTTCCGTAGACTCAGGCTGTCTTGACTTAAGCAACAATGATGGAGGTGAATGTTGTTGGCATTGTTGTGGCAGTGATAAAATTTGGCTGAATGTGATAGGTGTTTGTGTGATGGCTTTACGTGGGACAAATTAAATGCTGAGACTGCGCTCGGTGTTTTGAGAATAGTTCTGTGTTTTCTGTGAGAGAAAAAAAAACTGTAATTTAAATGAAATGTGTAGCTTCAGATTAATAGCTTGGACCTGGGAAACGTGTTTGACATCATTTATGCAAATAGAACAGGGATAAAAGGCAAAAAAAACCTATGCAAAACAAAAACAAACCCAAAAAAAGCTAAGCTAACAGCTGACCCAGGTAATCTCAAAATACTTGGTGGTGATACTAATAGCTGCATCAGGAGACTGAGGTAGTCACAGTCGATCACTTAATGGTGACGGAACTTTTAATTTTTATAGACTGGCATATAGCAGATTTAAACCCAAGTCACATTTTTCTAAGTCTAACTCAAGTCTCAAATCTCTCATGGTTGTAATTTGTGTTCTTTCATCCACTGCCTGCCCTCCACTCTGCTGAGAGCTCAGCAAGGCTGCGGCGTACGCGGGCGATTCAAGTCACTGACCACGTTATCATCCCTCCTTTTATCTATTTGCACACAGGCATCAGCACCGATTAGCTGAATGAAATCAGTTTTTTTTTTTTTTTGTAATTCTCTAACTTGTGAGGCACCCCATTCTACTGAGTGAAAACAAAATCCCACGTTGTGACAGATTTACATACTCGAAATTTCAGGACTCCTGCAGCTTATTATCCGGTGGCGCCGCGGCCGTGTGTGCTGCCTGCCTACCTTTCTGAGCAATGGTGCAGAAATCCTCCTGGAGTTTAATGTAGTCACTGGCACACTCCACGCTGTCTGCCAGCCGCGAGACGGGGGGCTGGAAGTCCACCAGCTCGCCGCACAGGTTGGGGTTAGATGAGTGGAGGCGGAGCGGCGACATGCTGGCAGACAGAGGAACCTGGACAGATGTGACCAGGGTTTCAATCACACGGGGGGATTGGTGTCGCTGACAGCTAGCAGCCGCCCATGAAGACCAAGAACCGCTGCGCACCGCGATGCTACCGAAACACAATCATCACCTGCCGCTGATGTTCTTTTTCTCAGGCATAATCTGCCATTAAGCATCAGAATCTAGTAAATCAAAGTTAACGGGATGATGCCCAGTCTAGTCAAGTGAGGCACGCTGCTATAAGTTTTTCTTTGACTTGTTACCTCAACTAGTGAGAACCTGCTGAGAAATTAAACATCGAAAATGCACTGCTGTATATCGATGTTTCTATTATGTCTTTTGCTCTTTAGACCTGCATCCCGCGTCAAAAAGTTAAATGAAGTCATTCGCACGTGTAACCCGAAGCTCGCGGCCCGGGTGCAGGACCGCGCGCAACAATAGGTTGCACATCACGGCAATTGCACGATAATTTCCATTAAGGGACTCCCCATCTGCACACTGTCTTAAGACCTGTCTAAGAGTTATATGTAACTCTGGTCTAAGTCAGAACTACAGGATATATGCAAGGTTGCAGTGATGTTTGCTGCTAATTGGGAAGGCTTTAAAAATACAATTAGCGTGTCCCTTCAGCATAGAGGCAGGAGAATGAGGGTGATTTGAAGCGAAGCGTCAGGTACATTAAAGCGTATGAAATCACCTTCCAGGTCTTCAGCAGGCGGAAGCAAAACAAGAATAAAGTGGCAAAGATAGAATAAATACAAAGCTTACTGATAAGTTGCAGTCATGACAAAAAGAAAAAAACAAACAAAACAGCTGTGTGTGTTTGTGTTGCCTTTTTTGAGTGAGGCAAAGGAAAAATTGGGA
>CAAKHG010028938.1:1359-21587 GCA_901007715.1 Dactylopterus volitans
TCTATTCAAATATGAGAGGAAATTGCCCACAGCTCGCAAAAAAAAAAAAAAAAAAAAAAAAAAAAAAAGGAAAAAAAAAAAAAAAAAAAAAAAAAAAAAAAAAAAAAAAATAAAAAAAAAAAATCTTTTTTTTTTTTTTTTTTTTTTTTTTTTTTTTTAAGGGAGTGTGGGAAAGGGATTTGTTTGAATAATGATTTGGGTTGTCAACTATGGAGAATCAGAAGAGACAAACTTTGATCCACAGCCAGCAGTTACAGAACAGTCGAGTGTCGTCCCCACAGGAAGCAGGGGGAGCAGTCACAGCATTTCAACAGAGTCATACACAGTCATAATTGATATATGCAGAAAGGTTGGGTTTGCCATATATACTTAAGTGTACACTTCCTGACATCACAATCAAGTAACCCTTCTTTATCAAAAGCACGTCAAACCTTGCTACATAGTCCATATGTGAGGAGTAAAGCATTTTGTACACAGATGTCCCCTAATTTCTCTCAAGGAAACATGAGATACTGTCGTGGATGGAACCCGAACCAAGGAGCAGACGTCTCAAGCACATGGCCTGAAGGCCCGAGTGCATAAGCCCAAGGGATCTCAGGTGGATGGCTTGAGTGCGTCAGACCTGGAGGCTCCAGGTGACCTGCTCAGAAACGGGTTCAGGAGGCAGGGCCTTCTGATTCCACAAAGGACAGAAAAACAGAACTGTAGTCATGGTCATGACTGTAGTGATGCACCATAACAGGCATGCTGAACATGGCAAGAACCTGCATCCTCCTTGGGGTCTTGGTGACATAAGAAGCTGTGACTTTAGTGGTACCCATAATGGCTTGGAAAGGTCCTTAATCAGGGGCAGAGGTCCTGCCTTCTCGTGGTTTTCATGATGGGCTCTCCCTGAAACCGGTCGCCAGAATATGAGGGTTGAATCGTATGGGAACTTGATGTCATTGAGAAGCGAGTGGGTCTTGCTCTGGCTTCCACAGTTAGCCACACGGCTAGCTCAAGCAGAATTTAGGAGTGTGGGTCCAGTCCATATTAGCCCAAATGATTCAATGTTGTACGCAGTAATCCATGAATTTATCCTGCTGGGGCTCAGGGATTTTGGGTAGCAGGTAATGGACTTGGGAATTTCAGCTCATTGCAATCTGTCCACCAAAGGGCGGAAGCATCGCTACTATGGACTACGGACAATAAAAGTGAGTGGAGGGCTTCAGCATCTTCCATCTTAATAGCAGGCTTGAGCGGCTCTTTAAATTAAGATGGCACCACCTGCTAAGTTTGGCCACACGTTTGTTGCAAGTTACGTCGAGCAGTGGTTGCGGTTCTGGATTGTGCATGAATGCCTCTGCCATCCTGTGGGCAGGGGGGAACTAGAGCTGACCTCGTAGGACCTGTTATTTGTACAGCTCACTCAAATGATTCTGTCCATCAAAGGTATTTTCGAGTAATAGAAGGAGGGGGATAGGTGGCAAACTGGGTAACAGATGAAATACAGCCTCTGATATTTTTGCTTTTGGGTGAGAGGGAAAAAAAGGAACTGTTCACATTTGTTGGTTGATGGTTCAATAACAGCGCGGGGTTGGCGATGTATGACTTACCACACTGAGAAGGTCTCTTGGGTTGGATCTATGTCGATTAATGAGGTCACTGTAATACATGTCTTGCTATTTTTACTTCTTGATTATAGGTCTTCATTAGATCTCTCAGGTTCTGCACCCCTTCAGCCTTGACCCCCCCCCACTACACCAGCTTAACCGCAATATAAAGATATCATCACACTGCCGACTTTTCCGCTCAACTCATAATTCAGAGAGCTGTTTAATATAATGGGAACATTCTTTTCAGGAGACAAGCCAGGTCGTTAATGCAATCTACAGATCGCCCCCCCACCCCCTTCCTCAGTTTGTTTCAACAATACATGCATATGTTATAATGTCAAGCGCAGCCTTTTGAAGGAATCTTTGGAAATCTTTTGTTAAACTCCCGTAACAAACCGGATGGCATCCGCTGAATGTCTGTGCCGCTTCCAGGCTTCCAGAGATAATGAGGAATCGCTGTGCCATCTGATGGTCTGCAATACCGCGAGGAAAAAAATCTCTGCACCATCTCTTGATTGACACAGTGTCATCTCCTTGTCAAACACAGGAATGGAGCCCAAGGGGTGGATTCCCTGATGTCTTTAAGCCTGCGGAGAAATGCAAGGGAGCCGGCAGGCACTTGCGTTTTTAATAGAAACAGGTCAAAAAAAAGGATCTTTCATTTCATCGTTCACTGTTTGGGTGACTCCTGGAGGCCGTCAGGGCTAACGTCTCCCTCCTTCTTCATGCCGTCTTAGTCTTCCGCTGTCTGTAGTCGGTGCACCTGCTTCTTACAGGAGACTATGATTTTCAGATAGTTATTAATTGTAGGGAATGACTTGCAAATGTTATGCAGGAGCATCTGCCCACATTTACATATCACAGTGTGCCTGCGTGTAAGAGTGTGCCCGTACATGTAGATGGAGCACACAGACTGTGCATGGAACCAGAGAGATAATGTGTGCGGACTGTTGATTAATGAGCTCACCACGCCAAAGTTGTGTTCCCTTGGTTTTCATAAATTTGTATAAACTACATGATGAGGAGCGAGATAGCAGGTATATCTGGGCATGAGGTTGTCAGACAAAGAAGTGAGCGAAAACAGAAAATGGGACCCTTGATCATGAAGTACAGTATATGCATATACAGTATATCATCCTCAAAATGAGGGCCACTCCATCTCCTCGTATGCCGCTGAAGAGCCTCTTTCATCACATAATGTGCGCAATTAGGTCTCGTCCATGAATGATGTTTCATTTATTATCACAACAGCTGCCAGTGTTTCAAAATGTCATGCATCAGTTAGTGAATTTCTAAGAAGCGATGATGATGGAGTGGCCGTTTCTGCACAGTTAATGCGATGATTGTGACGCACTTTTGATTGATACAGCTTGTTGTGGCGCGACATGGTGATATGCACATAAACCTCAAACAGTCTAGCATCACCTGATTTTTTTATTTTATTTTTTTTTTTTTTAAAAGAACACAGCAGACCGTATATGCTTGCATGTTTGTCAGACCTTGCAGTGGGCTAATCCTCGCCATCAGTGTGCAGCACACCCTCCCGCAAGAGTATGCAAAAAAATCCCCGGTTCAGCTATGGTCCCCCATTACGATTCTCTCTGAACTTGTTGGGGAGGGCGACTCTCAGACAAGACACCAAGCTGTGGCGACCGGCCATGAACTTGGCTGCGTTTGCTGACTCAGAAGAGGACATTAGCATACAGCTGCCGTGGGCTAGGCTGCAGCTGCCGCGGATGCCTTCCTCCGCTTTTGAGAAGAAAGTGGTAGTATGTTGGGCTGAGGTGGCGCGGGTTCGCGAGGCGTGCGCTCACGTTACAGCCAGACAATGCCTCTCGCGCGGATGACTGATGCTGTGCTCGCATGAAATTTGCAAAGCTTATGTTTTAACATGATTTATGGCCCAAGTAAAAGCGTGAATCATGTTAAGTAAGAGTAGAAACCTGGCTTGTGCACATATCCAGACACAAAAAAAAAAAAAACCTAAACAAAAACCCCCCACATATTTTAGGAAGTATGGTCTCAGCAAATAGAGTTTCCTTGACTCTGCTTTTTGAATTGATTTCCTCTTGTTCCCAATTCACTCCAAAGGAGAGCCATCTTTTCATGTCTAGTTGAGGCTGAATCACATTCTGTCAGGGTTGAGGTGATGTTGCAAGCAGATTGCTTATCCGTCAGGATCACGGCAGACACAAACAGGTTGCTGATGCTGCTGCTTAAACCTGCCTTAGTCAGGCCTCCATCATGAAATCTGTCCCTGTCTCCCATGATATATTGACAGCATTGCATTTGTCTCGCCCTTCCCCTCCAAGCTGAATTCCTGACCAGGCCCGCGCCTGGTTATCAGGCCATCATAAAGAATGTATGACAGGACCTTAGAGCAGTGAGGGATGTCTTCAGTGAAGCCGCCGGGGCGGGTGAAGATGGAATAACGCAGGTGTGGCGGCACATGGCAGAATGACTTACGGCCTTGATTCCTTTCACAACCACCTTGAATTCTTGCTGTGGGCGCTGTACGAGAAGTTTCTGAAATGAACATAAAATTGCAATTAAAAGAGGAAGGCCAAAGAGGTTCAATTTCAATTTTACATCTCCCCCATTCATGTGAGGGTTTATTGTCAGTGGAATTCTTTTTTTTTTTGTTGAACATGTTAAAATGATAACACTGCCTCTTACAGAATCTCCTGGGACTCTTGTTTAAATCGTGTTTTTAATGGAGGCTTGTCCACACATAAATGCTGCGCATGGCCAGCGACACAGCGATGAGTTGCGTGCAACTTCCAGTTTTTTTCCAGGAAAGTCGCTTTCCCAAATCGTGTTGGCTGTTCCTGCTCGGAACACCTCAAACTTCCAAGTTCTCTTCACAAATTGTGATCACAAAAGATGAACCTGAGAGCAGGATCAATTCAATCACCAGGATAGTGACACCGAAACTAATTAAAATTGCCAATGTGGCACAATGGTACCAATCTTTGCTGGGTGGACCCGGTGTCAGCATGGGCTACTGCAAGGTTATTTTTCTTCCATTGTCTGAGGCTTAGAGACACCTCCAGAGGGATCCCTGCAGCCAAGATACTATTAAGTGCCGAAGGTTTGGGACAATCACACTGTGACTCTCTCATTTCTTGTAAAGGTCCCTCTTCAATTATTCTCAGAGCCAAGTCCTTTTTCTGCTCTCCTGTACGGACCTCCTGAAAAGACACATTTTCAATGAAGCCTGTGAACAGGTGGTTTTTGGTATTGAAAGGGAACAAAGAGGGATTATGTCATATAGAATAAACCGAGGAAAGAAGAAAAACGCGGCCCGGCGATTTTGATTATGTCCAGATAACGTCCCGTTGTCACGTCTGACAGGGAACGCGCGAGCACAGTCCGGTCCAGCGCCGATTTGTGCGGTCCATTTCAATCAAACATGGATAAATCAAAACATCACCTTCATAAGCGCCGCCAAAATGCAGGAATCGCACACAAGTGCCCTTGTGAAGATGCAGCTTCAAGCAAAACGCTCATGTTGCCGTGCTAATACAATCTCAAGGGCAATTTGCTGATGTGTAAGCAGCAATAAAATCTGGGCATCCGGTTAGATGATTATATTTTAGTTAAAAAATAACACAGCTGAAGGGCCTCCTGTCTGCCGTTTTTTGGGGGAAGTTCATTTTGTACGTATCACTATGCCATCTATGTCACCTTGCCTCTTCTCTCCACATTATTTGTATTTTTGTTTTCCTTTTTTTGTGAAAAGTTGCCATGCTGGTCGGGCTTTTGTCACAAAAACTAATGCATAAATTGTGTTTTGGAAAGCCATTCAACTCTGTTGTTTTTCAGGAAGTGAGCTGCTCTTTCCTCAAGCACCCCATTAGATACTTAAGTCCCTCGTGATGTGCTGCGATGAGACTCTCCTCCTAATAAAAAATGATCGGATAGATACAGTTCTGTTACAAAGGTGGTCAGCTGAAGCCAAGCCGTGATCTTTCCATAAACCTAAAAGCCCCCCCGCCCCCGAACCCAACCACCACTGACGACTCCTCAAAGAGTTTCTAAACAAATGACTCATGTGGTCATTTAGGTTGGGGAACTTAAAATAGGCGTAACTTTTAAGTGTCTGTCTGGATAGATGGGAAAATTACACCATTATGCCCATAGTTAACATATATTACACCTCCTACCTTTTTGTAACAACTATCCATCACCCAGTCTGGCTGCCAAAAAACTGTTTTTGTCTGGTCTGGTTGGGGGACGAGGCAAACAAGCTTGTTTTTTGTTTTGTTTTTGGGTTGTTTTTTTCAAATGTAACAACCATGGGCTGCAGGGTGGTCCCAATGCATACTGTTTTTGTCACAGGATTTTCTGCATTTATAAGCCCGCGTGGAGGGTGGTTGCTGGGAAAAGCTCATATACTGATTACATTTATTCTAATATCCTATCATTATTTTCCAACTAATTGCAGGTTGTAAAAGATGAGGTATGATTTTTTTTTAATGATTTTTTTTCTCACATTTAACTAGGCAGAATATAGATCAATACAAATCACCACTCACTGACCTTAAATGAGGACAAGAAGGAACAGTGTGCTCAGCAAAGCAGAGTATTGTCACGAGTCCAGTAAAAGTAATAACATGCTATCTGCGTTTTATAATTTGCGCTGCCTGCTACAGTTTTCACCCATAAAACTGCAACACTCACAGAATCCGGAACCTGCAGTGGAGATGATGCCACATTGAAGTAAACTGGAACCTGTACATCAACCTTGCTCAACAGCCAAAAGACAAAAAAAATGAAAACTTCAAAATGCCCCGGTTGAAGCAGTCGGAAGAAAACAGTCCCAACAACATCGCCTGTGTATATATTCGCTACAGATAACAAATCTCTTCTCAACCCACCTTGCTTACATGTAATCAGCTCCCAAATAACCTTGGAAAATGCAAACAAGGCAATTGTGTTGGGGTGATTAATTCATTTCCAAATTGCTGTGCCTGACTGCACGTGGAACACAACAAGATTAATATTGTGACTTTATGCATTTCGGGGGAAAAAAAGTGCTTTCGAAGCGCAAAGATGAATGTTTATTTGGATAAAGCAGCTAAGATGTAACGTTGCTCCCTAGCCTACGTGCCCCGCCACCTTCCCCCACAACCGCCACCCCTCTCTCTCTCTCTCTCTCCCCCCCCACAGTCAAAGTTGTTTTAAAGTCAAATGGATTGTAACAGGAATCCGCGATGCACTCTGTTCCACACTCTGAGGATTAGGTAATGTGTAGAACAAAAGAGATATGAATAATTTATTGGCCGCCGCATGCATTGCGGTCATACACATACAAGTGTTAGTTTCCGAATCAGCGCGTGAGACTCTGAACACGTTTTTAAGGAGGACCCAGAGGAGGTTTTGTTTTTTGCTTTGTTTTTTTTAAACTCCATCCAGTTCAAATTAAAATTACAGTTGCATGTAATTAACATATCCTGTGAAACAATTTTTGTTCCTTTAAAAAAAAAAAAAATTAAAAGTGCCCTCAGCAACACCTCAGTTCAAAAGCTTTGGACTTCTGTATCCAGACTGTGACTCACCCACTGATAATCACACCTCAATTAGTAACCATTTTAAATCAATGACATTTGCCTTGATCACACACGCAATCGGGGAAGTCGCCCGCCGTTTTAGCTGAGCACTTAAAAATTCTGTTATTCATTTAATTGATTGTTTCTTTCTTTTTTTTTCTTTTTTTAAACTGACAAAACACTTTTGCTGTGTGGAGAAAAGCTACGTTATGATGTGACTGCAGCTCCCTGGGCCACCTTTTTTTTTTTTTTCGCCCCCTACTTGAAGAAGCATTGTAATGGGGACTTCATCATTTTTTTTTTCCCTTTTTTTCTTTTCCGGCCTATTCTATAAAAAGGTGCCGGTGTCTGAGGTCCCAGTGGTACCTATTACGGCAGCCTAGTAGTCATTAATCACGAACGAGTAAGCATTTCAACGCCGCGTTCGCCCCGAGTTTCCAATAGCCATTCATTAACAGTTTCCACCACCATCTCTTTTCTTAGCATCTGCCCCCTCCTATCCATCGTTCCCACCTGGACTCTACGGAGCTGGTCCTTTTCTTGCTGACATAACTGCTTTTTATTTTCTGTGATATGTAAAAACTGTAGTCGGCCCACTGTTCCGTGCTTCCATGTAGATCTCAAGATGGCCTCGGTCTGGTTCGAGTGGCGTCACACTAAAGTCATTATCGTTTTGTCGTTTTTTAGATATTTGCTTGACATAAATGAGACATGACGTCAGTGTTATGATTAGATAAAATGCAGTCACTTCAATGTATATATGTGTTGGGTTTTTTTTTTAAATTGCAGTCCGTGCCCCTGGTTCGGCTTTTGAAAGAAAAAAAAACCCCAATGCAGGACAAGCAATAAAATGAACCGTAAACAATGATGAAGAGCTATGACCCAAAGTGTTGATTAAGTGCAGTGAAAGGGTAAACTGCTTCTCGTGTTATTAGTTTCATAAACAGGATTTAAAATGGCCAGATGATGTGTGGCTTTTATGAACTGCGTATGATGCGTTAATCTACAAGCTTTCCACATGCACCGATACTCGCAGTAGCTCTGCTCTCATGGAATACTCTCAAACCCAAAGTTGGCATTTCTTTCAGGCTTTGCCCACACAGAGATGAAAACTAATTATTTTTACGTGTTAAAAACGTTTTCCAGAAACATGGAATCGTATCAAAAAACCGTGTGAAATGTGCATGTCAGTGGCGCTGCAACGCTGCCCCAGAAATACACCAAAAACCGAGACGAAGACATAAAGCATGCGCAGCCATAACGACCTCAGTCGCCTCTGTAGCGCAAACGCGACACTGTGAACCGCCATTGTTGCTGTCTGTTGGCAGGGTTAGCGCATGCGGGTTAAGGGAGAGGCGGGGCTATGGCGTCATCGTTTAAGAAAAAGATGCGCATGGGTTGGGGGGTTAGGTTTACGGAAAGATCACGGCTTGGCTTCAGCTGACCACCTTTGTAACAGAAACACGCAAATGCTAGGGCGGCGTTTCTGATCACTTTGGGACCCGCTCTCAAAAATTAGCGCAGGTTCCAAGACGCAGGTTCCGTTTGCATGAAACGTCCATGCGATTTAAAAAAAAAAAAAAAAGAAAAGCTTTTGCGGATACACATAAACTCCACGTTGACGGCCTCTTGGACATTATCTTCTGTACAGAAACCAAGCGGGGGGGAATAAAGGAGACTAAAAGTGGCTTTTGTGCAGTTAAATCGTTTTGGTCTTCAGGGTTTTTGTAGGAAATCGGACCGTGGAATTACTATCACTGCAAAACAGTCAGCGCTGGTCTCCGGAATGCCAGAATGACAGACCGAAGCATCCAGCAGCTGCACCAAACGTTCAATCGGGCTCCGCTCAAACTGCACAATAAACAACACTTGATCTGACAGGAAATTTGCCCAATTTGTCAAAGCCGGCCGAGTCGGGGCCGAAAATGGGCTAAAGTGTCTTCCAGGCTTAAGTATTGAAAACTTCAAACCCAGTTAATGTGTTTATTTGTAATCTCCAAATCTCTTTAAACTGGAAAAGAGGGTTGAATTGATCGAATACAAATGTTTCTGCGTTGGGGCTGGATACTTTTTTACACGGCTGTCTGGGACTGAATTTATCTCAAACGTGTCTCGATGCATCTCCAAGGTAGATGCTATAGAAATGAGATAAACTGAAACTAAAACTCCTCTTCCTATCTGTAAAAAAAAAAAAAAGAAAAAAGAGGGGAGGTGGTTGTGAGTGTGTTTATGTTTCATTTCAGTCATCATGGGGAAATAATCTGTCAAACATCATGCAATAGAGCAGCCAGCGGGGAAATTATAAACATTATTAATGGTCTCCCACATGGGTTTTCTATTATAAATATTGACTGATATATATATATATATATATATATATAATTTGTCATTCAGTCAGAGCCAGGTCAGCATCTGGTAAAGTCACTGCAAAAAACACCTTCATACTTGTGCACATGGCAAGGCTTTGTTTTGTTTTTTTTTTCATTTTATTTCCGATCACACAAAAAAAAAACCCCAAAAGTTTGTTTTGTCTTCGGTTTTGTCCAGATTGTAATTTTACGCACATCAAACCAGCTGTAATCAAAAACCCGCGTTTGCCAGGAACCGTCAGACGGCCCGCGGCGACTGCAAATGTCCCTGTTTGTTTGAGAGAGAGAAAAGCGGCGCGTCTCGTCTTAAATTAGAGCCGCTTTGTTTTGACGCAAACGAGCAGAGTTTCATTGACCCATCTGATTGCCCAAGAGGATGACTGTTGTCCGTCTACTCATCGTGAAGACCAATTTGCCACCAATTACAGCAGATGGCGCGAAACGGATCATGGCCATCAGGTGGGAAAACTTGACCTTAAGGCTCGTTTGGTTTTCCGATTTTTCTCGATGGTGTGGAGTCTCGCCAGCCCTCGTTAGTGTCATAATTTTCCATCAAAGTGGAAAAAGCTAATCATCAAATTGAACTCATTTTCTGCTTTTAAAAAAAAGATTGAAAAGGGAAAAAAAAAAAAAAAAAAAGCCTTCCCCATCTGCTGAATGACATGCGTCGCTCCCTGCTAGAGACACTTTGGCTGCAGTGACAGCGAGCCTCCCGCCTCGGCAGCTCCCTACTTCATATCAGTCACCTCAAGTGCTGATCAGCACATTAGCAGGTGGGATCCGCGTGTCCCATAGGACATTAACCACGAGAGTTAGATCTCCCCCGCGCAGCCGCCTAAAGAAAATGATTGCTAATCATTGGTTGCCCGAGACAGCATTGATTAAATGGCAAGAGGGAGCGCTGCCTTATTCATTTGACGAATGCAGGTGACGAGCAAAAGTGTGACAGACAGCGGCAATCTGGGCCAGTAAGGTCACCTGAGGATGAGGCTCCAACTTTATAACCCGTGTGTGTATGCGTGTGTGTGTGTGTGTGTCGGGGGGGTCCGGTTGCATACACACCACCAGTTAACATTTCTATTACTTGGGCGTGAAAATGATTCAAGCTCATGGAAAGAAAAAAAAAATCAATCATTATCCAAAATAGACTTGGAAAAAAAAAAAGATGGAGACGTTATAATTTAGGAAGAACATAGAATTTAAAAAAAAAAAAATTCCCAGATTCAGGACTGAACTGATGGGAAGTAGTGTTTCTGCGAAAGGAGTCGGCTTATGGAGCAATCTCAGGAAAGTTACCAAAGAATCTAAATCTAGTGTTACATTTGAAATAAAAAAAAATAATTAAAAGCGGTATGATAAGGAAGTGAGCTGTGTTAGTATAAAGGATATGGATAAAAAACATGTTTATGCATACTTTCGAAGAATTCAATTGCAAGTCGGTAAACAAGTCAGGAATGTGAGAGGCTGTTTGCATGCAGTGATTGTATTTTTTTGTTGTTGCTTTATTTGTATGTTTGCTTTGTTGGTTATTTTGTTTTGTTCGATATTTACTGAGAGAAAGGGGCAGATTTAACAAGATTATTCTTCTTTCTGCTCCCTTTCATTCCTTATGTGGGAGCGTCGTGTTATTTTAAACTGTTTTCTTTTTTCAGTGAAAGACATGAAATGAAAACTAAACATTACAGTTGGATTGCTTTCTTAATGGATTTTTGTGTATCCGCCGTTTTTCGTACTACCACAGTGACATTTACACTAATGTTAAAGGCTTATTCATTAAGTTATCACATACTTACTTGATTTGAACTTTCCTCCATTGGTGGGGGAAAAAAAAAAGAGAGAGCGAAAAATCAAGAGGTAAATGCCCCTGTGGCCACATACAGAATGGCAGAGCCATTACTCATATCCTGGAACTAAATTAATAGGCCAAAGTCGACCATACTGCGGGTGCATGAGTAATGCAGGGTCTTGGCTGCTGGTGGGTTTCTGAACAGAAGCTAACAGTATTTGCCAATTCCCCAATAAATATCAAATAGTCTGGCAGCACATTTTGAAAATAGTGTTCCATGATGGAGTGGTAATTGCCATCAGGCTAATGCATTGTTAAAGACAAGCTGGAACAGCTGGTGGCCTTCTCCGAGATAATCCAGCTCCGGGATGTCGTTTAGACTCGGGCTGCTCGCGTTATGAGCCGGAATCCTACACCACTTCACTTCACACTGAACTTTCCCCTCACCGGTTTGTCGCTGAAAAATTTATTGGACAAGAGGTCTGCGATTCTGCGCAATCTTTACTGCCGCTCTATTAATTCATAGTAAAGACGCACGCCAATCCTTTGGGTTTGTTTGTCTGCAGGAGGCGCGGGAAGAGGAATAAACATATGAAAGGTGCACGTGAGCCGCAGCCAACCTGATGGTCAGCGCTGTTCAGAGCCCGGGCGCCGCAGAAGGCGGCTGTGTGGGGGTAAAAAAAAAAAAAGCCCACCTTTTGTAGCAGGTTTCTCTTCTGGAGCATTGTGAAGTATATTTGTCGTTGCCGCTTCAGACGACTCGCAGAGCAGCTTGACGACTGAAGACATGTTTTCTTTATGCGAGAATCAGCCTGTGTGATACTCGGGGAAGGGAAGAAAATAAATGCTATTTTTTACCCCCAACTGTTGTTTATAGGAAGCAAGTGTCAAAAACTACTTCACTCTCCAAAGTGAAACTGATAAAAGTGGCGACATGAAAAGTGCATACTTTTATTTTCCCGCGTTCAGGATTTGTTGGTGTGATTCCAGAAGTCAACTTTCTGCTTTGAAGGGCGCAAAATGTATGCGACACTCTGCTCAAGGAAACAGACGGATTTCTCAACTGAATTTGCTCATTATTAAAATATATAGGCACGCCAGAGTTGCAATGTTTACGGCCTAATTACTATTCTTTTGAAAAACACCGGTGCTGTTTTTCGACGACTCCGAAACTGGAGGAAGATCTGGGCAATAAACATGTTTCCTAAAGTCGGCAAAGCACATTAGAGAGTGTAATTTCACCACCGCAGAACTTCTAATTACATTTGCATGGCCATGTTAAATAAAGTCATTCAATTAAGATGCGCGAGGCCGATGGCGCCGGCGTCAATCTTCATCCTGTGCTCCCATTTTGCAAGTGCGACTCTTCACATTTCCGCCGCCGCCGTCGCATGAAAAGAGAGTCCTGCGAGTCCCTGATCGGTGTGACCAACCTCCTTGTTCTGCCTCAGAAGCTCATCAGATAGTCTGCATTCTATGGATTGTACGTGTGTTTGTTTTTTTTCCGTGTGTGTGTGTGTGTGTGTGCGTGCATGTGTGCGTGCGTGTGGAGCAGCGGAGTCATTTGTGCTTCCCCTATCTCCTGAGCTCGCACGCCCACAACAGTTTTCCCCGCTAAGATAAGGCCTGGATAATATGTTTGTTGTGTCACTTACTGGAATTACCTGACTCCCCTATTTGTCTCTGACTGTGCCTCTAGATACTTCTGTGGATGGCGGGCGGGAGCTCTTACTCTTTAATTAATGTCCGGCGGTAGTGTGCCATCAACCTTCCAGACACTTATCTGGATTTTGTTTTTTTTTTTGTTTTTTAGGCCCGGCGTAGACAAAATAATTAAAATTTAGCCTTGGTTAATATGTGCATTTGTGATATAGTCAAGGGATGCTCATTCACGAAACTCTCCAGGATTCCCTTGCTACAGCATGTCAGGTGCGCCCCTCTGACGGGATGCCCTCAAAATATCTTAAGGTTACACTCGTGACTCAAAATTCCAGTCCTGGTTGTTTTGGTGACTCCATCATTGGCTGTGCAGATACATACAACGTTTTCATGAAAAAGTCAGGCAATTATTGACCCTTTTGCCATCTTTCTGGGAGCGCCGGTGTTCTGATTGCCGCGGGAGTCCGCTAGCAGCGCGGTGATGTGAAAGGAGACGTTAACCTCATGGAGGTGCTGAAGCGTCTGCAGCTCCGCGGCGGCTCATCCCTCGTTCCATTACCATATTTCTTTTATTTTTTGATGCGCAAACAAACCCGCAATTTCATCAGTGTAAAAGTTGGTCTAGTACTGATTTTGTTGTTTCCTGCAGCAGCGGGCAATGCTCAGTTTGCATTTAGAATAACCTGACATCAGTGAACAAAAATTGAACATCGTATTTTGACACCCAGCTCATCCAGTCCGTATTCACTGCAAGGGGATCATAGGCTCATTCGCCATTGTGTTGCCTCGTTTGTCATTAGATAGCAAAATCACATATTGCATGTCATTTGCTTTTTTATTGAAAGTAAAATTGATCTTTACAATTTGGAAAATAAAACATCGATATCTGGACTCCAGGTGTCACTAAAATAGCACTAGCCCTAACCCTTTTTTTTTTTTTTTTTTTTTTTTACCCACCAGTAATATTCCGAAACAAGTCCACAACCTTATACTTCGCATTCTATATCAACCACCATATGTCACCGTTAAGTGGGCAATATTTTGCCAATATTATACTCAAGTTCTATGATGCCAACATTCAAGGACTGTTTGTCACTGAGGCGTCTAAATCCTTAAGTAATGTACCAACAAATGGCAAATTCACTTAATCGCAAATCCTAAATTAAAAGGGCAATAAGTTAACGATTCCACCGGTTTCAGTCACGTCCCGTTGCTACCATAATTTCTTTTTGACGCGGTTCTCTCTGAGACAGCCAAGCCAAGACCTCAACCCATACGTTGATTTCGTGAAACAAAGGTTAGCCACTAATCAAACTTTTGCGGCCAGCGTTATTTCCGTTGCTCAGCGATGTGTTCCGCTAATAAAAATCCAATATGACATTGTGGATGCAATTACAATGACTCCGGAGGACTTAAGAACTTTTACAAGAACATACCATAGGGAATCAAACAATGTTAAGCATCACTGAGCTGTAACATCTAATTACCCGGACCTCTGAGGTGTATTGAATTTGTCAACCCATTGGAAAATGTTGCTTCCAGTGTTCAGTGTTTGGACTTTTACAACAACTTGTAATGTTTCTCCTTCCCATAGAAGGAGCCATCTGATCTTAAATCAAAAGCCTCCTTGTCACTGAGAAAAACTTCTATCAAGACACGGTTAAAAATAATTCTGACAGAGAACTACAATTACAATTTTTCCACCACATGGTTCAACCTATTCTGTTTCCAAATGTAGAACATATTTTAACAGGATTTCACAAGATTTTTCAGTCATTTAGGCCATTTTTTAAATAAATAAAAAAAGTCCCATAATCCTCCAAAAGATCCAACAGAATTCAATTTAACCCGAAACCTAGCAACCGATCTATGAGCAACCAGTCCTGTTTGCAACCTGGGCTAACATCTCATCATAATCACGATTTTTTTTTTTTTTTTGGAGCATCTCTGAGCGCCTGCTGCGTGTGATGCGCGTCGCGTCCTGCTACCGTCGCCGGCCGAAACCAGTTTGGTTTTGATGCATTTTAGACAGAAAGCAAAAAAAAATTCGCAGCAGCAAAAAACTTCAAATCATTGTTGAGAGCTGAGAACAGTTGTGCACCAGCTCAGAGACCAGTTCACATCATGACGCCATGGAGATGGAGCCGCTGACACCTGCAACACCTGGAGAAGACTCGCAGTGAAAAATTCATGAAATTATGTGCGCGTGTTTTCAGCGAGAACATCCTGGGACCGTGAAAATGACAGCCAAAAGTGTTTTTATCATGAAAACTCACAAAAAATGTTAAACTTGAATATTTTAAGCAGATGTACAGCTTGACTAGCATGCACTACTTAGGCATGCTCTTTTAAAAATCAACAAATCAGCATGACTGTCAAATCTGTCCATATGACAATATCAATAAAAGAAGAGAATGTTGTTGCCGTCATACCTTTTTTTTTTCTTCCCCTTCTTCTTCTTCTGGAGACATCAAGCCTCCTTTTGAGGCTTTCCTGCTCTGTTCTTGATTCAACAGCCGATTTAACATTCGACCCAGTTTCTGCGAGGTTCTCCACTGGGACACAACCCAGAAGTGTCATACAGCAGAACCGGAATAATAAGGCCCTCGCTCGAGCAACCAAAGGCAGACGATACCCTCTTTATGCTCGGTAGATTAACATACAAGCAGAGCATTGTTCTGTATGGATGATCTGCTTATTTAATAAAACACACACGGCCGTCAGCTTGCATTATTGCAATCAATGCAGACGGGATAAGTACAGTGTAATCTGGCGCGCGCGCGCGCGCACACACACAAACATTTGATTCTGAGGGCTAATTATGCACACCCAGCCCTCTGGATGTTGGTTTCCGATGTAAATGACAGCCAACAATTTTATGCGACCCTTAGGAATGTAATTAGTATTATAATATAATGTAATTAATCTCACCGTGCCGTGTTATTGCGCAAGGCTTGGAATATCAATAGTTAACGCACAAACTGGATCACAAACAGCCTGATTAAATTTCTAACTTACTTTCAAAGAGCTGGTCGCAGTCTGCCAGCGGGTCTCGCAGGGATTTAATGTTTTTTGCTCAAGTTAGCGGAGTACATATTGTCTCTGAGGTGAACTCTGGCTGGCACAATTACCAGTGGTCTAATTATAGGAACGCTGATATTGACAATATAGTCTACAGTCTGTGTTTAACCTAAAGCAGCCAAGGTAATTCAGCCCTTTGAGCGGGGACTGTTTTGTGCTCCGCTAAAAGAGTGCATACTAATAGATGACGATGTCCTTCGAAGAAGCCATTCCGGCAAATTGCGCGGGATGAAATATGTCCATATTCAAGTGACAAAGCCTCCCTGGAGTAGGAATTATAGCTCTTGTCTGTCAGGAGCAAAAGACTGAGTCAAGTGACATTATTATAGACCAACAGAGTCGGAGGAACGAGGTCTTTGAGGATCAGTGGGTCAGCAATGACAGTTGGCAGTCAAAATTGGTTTCTTTAACCGTGACAAATATTGTTCCCTGAACCCTTACCGTTTTATAATTGCAGGCAACAAATGTCCCCGAACCTTAACCCAGGCAAGAGGTTTTTATGCCACAGTCGAACCAAACTTCATACTGCTGACCAACAGCGGCTGCCCAGGGCACACTGGTGCCTTTTCAATTCCTTTGATACGTCACAAGAGAGAGAAGCAGGGTAAGTACTGAGAGGTTGCTGGTTTGATTCCCTGTAGTTGCAGGGAATAATTGTGGGGGCTAACGGATGATGGCGAAAGTGCCTTTGAGCAAGGCCTTTGAGCAAGGCATCAAACCCCATAAATGCTCCCCAGGTGCTGCCGCCCTGCCCACTGCTCTGGCGTGTGTGTGTGCTGCCCATGCTCGTGGTGTGTGCGTTCACTACAGACGGGTCAAATGCAGAGACGAAGGCCCCGTTTGCACCACAACCCTCGGTCCCGTTTTCAGTCGCCGTTTTAAAATGACTCCAAGCGCAGACGGCAACGTTTTGGAAATGATCCCCGCGCGCACGAAGCGCTGTACTTTACATTCTAGGCTAGTAGTTGGGGGCGTGATGAACCAAAAAACACGCACATGAGTGGAGACGCTTCCATTCTCAGAGCTATACAACCCCCACCCCCAACCCCCCCCCCCCCCAAAAAAACTGCGAGTACTAAAGTGTAAAAATCAACAATGGCGAGCGTTGTATGGACCGACGGTGAGTCACTCGAATTGTTGCTTCGAGCGACTTTTATCCTGTAGACTGGGAGTCATGCCAATTTAAACATGCAGACATTTTTGGTGCTTAATATTAATATTACTTAATATTTCGTGTGCATGCCCATTTTCGACCAGTTTTTTCAATTTTCCCCATCTACGTGGTGAACCTTTTTACTCTGGAGCCCGTCTCCATATGGCTCCATTTTCAGGCACCGTAAACGCTGCTCTCATCTAGACAGTCAACAGGTTTTAACCGGAAGATGAAAAGAATTGTGGGTTCTGGTGGGTTTTTTGGTTTTTTTTTTAGCGTTCTCTGGTTGATGCTATTACCATGTGCCACCGTCAGCATCTGGGCCCACGCAGCTGCGCGTTTAGCACATGCTCGCTATTGGCGAACAGGTCACAAAGACCGAGTTACTCACCTGAGCAACAGGTTCTCTCCTCTCCGCCTCCTCCGTCATCGTCCTCCTCCATCTGTGTGCCTCTGCCATGATGTCGCCATTCCTCCAATTACAAGTCGGCGTCCTGAAATGATTTTGAGGCCGTTATCTGAAGGTAAAATGGCTCCCTATTGGGGCTCCAACCAGTGTGGTGGATACGATAGATACATTTTTCCAGCAGTGATTTGGCTTGGGAAGTTAATAACGGGTTATGTCGCTCTGCCAGAATGGGAGCAGGGCAGATATTTGCTTGCGTGTCATTCTAAAGGGCAGCTATAGATGACATATTTTTTGCTGTTTAATTTGGAGGAAAATTTGTCGCAGGAACCGCGGACAGAGAGCTCTCGTTCTCAGTGGACCTCCACAGCCCTGAAAGCTTTCCGTCCGCACCTTTCGTCATAGTCCAGATATGTTCATTTGAACTGTGCTGTACTTTAATTTTTCTTAACCATTAATTTTTCATCTCATTGGTCGGGTTTGAGGCTCCACCGCCTCCCGGAACACTGAAGCTGGACATTTCAGGCATTTATATTTGGCTTGGACTTACAGTATATTCAATCCATGCATGTGACTTTTGATTTTTTATTTATTTATTTTTTTTATTATGCTTTTTAATGATCCCAACAGGGAAATTACTCTCTGCATTTGACCCATCTGTAGTGAACACACAAACCACATGCATAATGAGCACACACACACACACACACACACATACATACCAGAGCGGTGTGCAGCCACTGTTACAGCGCCCACGGGACATGTGTGGTGGGGGGGGTGCATTGCTCTAGGGCGCTTCAGCCATGTTGACGGAGGGATGTTTTTGCCCCACTCTCCCCGCACCCACATTTTTTCCTGCACGGCACGGAGAATCAAACCGGCAGCCCCTGACTATCGCCACTATCTCCCAGATAGATTCAGCTATTTCAAACATTGATATGCGACATGTGGACAACAATTTAAAGTGCAACAATTTAAACCCTTTTCTGGGACCTTTAGCCAACAATTTAAAGTGCACTTCATTAGTTTTATTTGTTTTGGCCATGTTCAACCGCTTCAGCTGCTGTTTGTCTGACTCAATAACATGATGGGAACTTTCGCAGTCCTTTGTTATTACTCATCCTGATGCGTAGCGGGACAATTAATTAAAGCCTGTTGTGATGTTTTCATCACGTCT
Source organism: Dactylopterus volitans (assembly GCA_901007715.1). Lineage (NCBI taxonomy): Eukaryota > Metazoa > Chordata > Actinopteri > Syngnathiformes > Dactylopteridae > Dactylopterus > Dactylopterus volitans. Next base: position 20,138 of record CAAKHG010028938.1, read on the forward strand.
GCGGTGCTCCCGTTTAGGTAATTACCGCCGCCCCAAGAATAGTCCATAAAGTTATTAACTTCGTGTCATAGTTGCATTTTTGTCACTGAGATGGCACACATTTTCACCTTAATTGCGTTGAGAACATTGCCAAAAAGTAAACCCCACAGATAACATCCATGCACGAGCACAAACAAGCCTCTCCCTTATCTAGGGCAGCACGCTGGAAATTACGTTGCCTCAGTTGTTTTGAGTGTCTTTGCGAGCGCGTTTCTCTCTCCAAGCATGTTTCCGCTATCCAGTCTCCAAAGTGTTACAGCTGTAATTAGCCTAGATTAATGAGGGGGCCACTTCAAAATGAAGCGTATGAATAATAAAGGTGTTGTTATGCAAACATTGTTTCATCTCTCATTGTAATTTTACGCGGCGCTCATGTGGGACAGTTAAAAAGCATGTTATCACTTTTTTTTTTTTTTTATAAGGCCGCTCTATTTGTGCCTTTGAATAATAATGAAGTGGGGGAGGGGAAAGTTTTTCTCCGTGCCCGGTTGTGTCACATAGACGGGATTCATAGGTTGTGTTCAAAAAGACACACAAGTCAAAACAAATTTCCCTTTTCCATCAATTAGCCTTGTAAAGAAGACAATGCACACCCACTCTGAGGAATTGCTCCTCCATCTTTGCCATATTGCCAGTTGTGAGTTGCATTGACACTGGTCAGAATGTATGAAGACTGCCCCCTTTCTACCATCCTCCACACCTACAGGTAATTAATCCCGAGGGGGGCAGAAGACTGGGAGAGAGCTGGGTAGCTTAAGGGAATAAAGCTGTGCAGCTCCATGAAATGATCCGAGTGCAAACACTGGAATCCCCTCACACAGGAAATGATGCCTTAAACATTGCATCAGGCAAACAATGTGTTTTTTTTGTCTTCAGAATGAGGTGCCATTTTGTTCTAGTCCGCAACCAAAATCAATGAAAAGTCGTGCACTTAAAGAAGAATTAAGCCCAAACTTTGGATGCTATGTTTGCAGCAATATTCATACGTTGACTCATGCGCACAGGAGTTGCCACGTAGAATCCGCGCATGGAAAACCTTCAGCAAATGTGATGAGTCACTGCCGTCTGCGATTTCTGAATGGGAGGGGGTGGGGCGTACATGTTTCGCTTCACGCCGCATCTTGAGAGAGCCACTTTGATAGGCCAAGGTTGCAGAAATTACTTGTGAAAATTGCTGCTGCAAAAGGGAATTAAATATGTCCCTCTCTGAAGGGTTCCTAAAACGAGAAGCACCACCATTCAGCCCCTCCCCGCACCACCTCCACCCCCCCAACCCCCGTTCCAAAAAAAAACAAAAAAAACAAAAAATGTTGCTTTGTACTATGTTAAATTTAGCATGACAGGATGAAAGTTAATTTCCACATTAAACAAATGTGCTGATCTCTGATTTTGGAGCAACAAACACAAAGTG
>CAAKHG010028938.1:22236-40367 GCA_901007715.1 Dactylopterus volitans
ATGGAAAGTAAAAAAAAAACCCAAAACAAAACCAAAAAAAAAAAAAAAAAGAAAACCTGGAGGAGTTGTTGATGACCAGCAGGAATTAACAAAGACAGTTGGTGTGTTTGGCAGCATGAACCCTCGGGGCTTTGGCGATTCAGGACCAGGCCTGTTTGATCTATAGAGAAACACTGTGGATGTCAGCAGCGGGGAATGGTTATTTCCCCGGGGAGGCAGCCAGTAGGGACGGCGGAATCCAAAGGGGCTAAAAATACATTTGTGTGAGGCGATTACAGGTATAAAGTCAGCTGTGAGCAGCGGAACGGCTTTGAAATGCTAAATCGGTGTCTGTCGCAGATGCCGCACCCTGAAAAGGATCCTCTGTCATTTGCTCTGTTTCACCTGCATGCATACTGTACACAACATGGAGGTTCTGATGGGCCATGATCATGACCAGCGTGGGTCTAATCACCGCCGGCGTGGCGTCGAGAGGAGGATGCCAGCGTTTCATGAGCAGCTGAATTCCGTGCAGAGAGACGATTTCGGCGTTTAGCAGGCCGAATCGATTGCGCATGCGTTCATGTGCCGCGCCCTTTTAGTCGTCTGTGACCTCCGCATGTAAGAGTAAAAAAATGTTAAACCCTTATCAGCAGGCCTCTCCAAATTCCGTCTATGTTCCACCTCCTCTTGATTAAGAATAGCGTCAGGCACAAAAGAGCAAACACACTTATCCGACAGGGATCAGGGAAGAAAAATAACCCCTCGCCCACGAAGGCACCTCGCCTTCCCCTTTTCTTTTCTTTTCTTTTTTTTTTTTTTTTTGGCCGCAACTTCCCCCGCCGACGAGGGGAGTGTACGAGCGGTCAAGGAGGACATGTAAGTGTGGGAATGAGGAACAACTTGTCAAGATGGTGGATGATAAACGGAAAAGCGCGACGTGGGTGGGGAGGCTAAGCGATGTGGACGCGCGGCGTCGCCGGCGTTTGTAACGAATGCGACTCTCGCCCGCGTTCATCCTTCACACCTTTTTTTGGGGGGGAGGTGGGGCGGGCGGGGGTGGGGAGGTGTGCAGGATGTGATCTACATAAACAACCATAAGGGTTCCAAAAAGCCGTCGCCAGAATACCACAAAGATATTAAATCCTTAAGTTAACTAACTCGGCGCACCCCTCCCTCACACCCGTTTGCGACAAAACAGGTCTGAGCGGAGGTAAGCGGCGAGAAGTTTTTGGGGAGAAATTAAAGGCGGTGGCGAGAAGACAGTGGCTGCCTGTGTTGTTCACAGTCTTCCAGGAAAAAAGGTGAGGCGAGGTGGCATAAATGACACTCGCGAGGTGCAATGTGATTTCACAGATCTGAGAATAAATCAAACTGTTGCCTCACCGCACTCACAGGAGGAGCTGTTAATGAAGTGAGGAGGCCCAAAAGCAGAGTTGCCACTGTTGCCATCATGAAGAGCTTTGATCCGTTCAGCAAGTCCAAAGTTAGTTCCGGCCCTCAAATATCACACACTTAAACCGGAAACATGCGCACCCTCTTGGCTACAAATACAAGAACCTGTTTCAAAACAATGGCGTTTTATGGGGGCGAGGGGGCGGTGTGATGGTTAAGGTCTGGTTATGTTTACCTAGGTCGGGTTGAAGAAAGATGATGGCACGGTTTAAAAATATGGCTTTTAAAACACTGTCTGAATTGAATTTCCTGTAACAGGGAACCACAATGGGGCGACACGGTGGTGCGGTGGTTAGCACTGTTGGTGCTAGCAGGTCGCAGGTTCGGTTCCCAGCCTGGGATCTTTCTATGTGGAGTTCACATGCTCTCCTCGTGTCTTTGTGGGTTCTCTCCGGGTACTCCGACTTCCTCCCACCTCCAAAAGTATGCTGAGGTTAATAGGCTACTTTAAATTGCCCGTGGGTGTGCGTGCAAGTGTCAGTGGTTGTCTGTCCTTCATGTCCGTCCAGGGTGTACCCCGCCGTTTGCCCGTTGTCAGCCGGGATTGGCTCCAACGCGACCGCGACCCGCAACCGGAATAAGCGGAAGAAGATGAAGAAACCAAAATCCTGTGCTTTCATGACCCCACCTCGCTTTCGCGCTTCGTGTCATCATATTTTCTCCTCTCCTGTGGTGATAATAACCACAGCCACTAGAGGCCACTTGAATGCAAAACACAAGTCATTACTGCACTCGTATTTCCTCCTGTGTGACTATTTTCAGGTAATTTATAACACGGCGCGCTGTTCATTTAGTAAGCTGTGCTTCTATTTAGACCAAAATAAAACAGAGTATTTTTAAGGGCGTGGATAGCTTGTGACACATCATTACCGAGGTGACCAGTCTGTGTTTGAGCCATGACTCTCTCCTTTCCGGCTTCGTCCCCTCAAGTAAATATGACCACGGGCAGTTGCAAAAAAACAAGATGGTTCCACTTTTCTTTTGCAGTCGATAGTCACCACATGTCATATCCCCTTCTGCTCCTTTACATTTCTCCACCACTGAGAAAACCAAGTTAAGTGAAAGTGACCAGAATCATTATTTACAGACTTATTTCCCTTTGCTCAGAGTTCCGTCCACTTTTGTGATTTCCTCTGCATTAGAAATGGAATTAGGAATGATCTTTCACCGGCATCAAACAAAACACAGCATTACTAAAACATATCTCCCTGTGAAGATCAAAAGCCCTGGGTGTATTAAATACAGATTTGGACAATGGCTTACACAAACCCACGCCCACATCATAAAGAATTAATGAAATGTTTTCCGGCGTGTTGCATATTAAGCTGTGTTTAACAATCTGTCGGGCGAGGTCCTGACAGCCGCTTGGTCGCCGGGGTGATAGATTTCAAAGCAGGACCAGACATCAATCACTGTCCTGCGGTGATTGGTTGTTTTGTGTGTGCGGCGGTGGCCCTCCATCTCAGCAAGGCGGAGGGTGGCTGATTGCTCCCTCTGCCTCCCTACATTCATTGCGGCTACCTGACACCATGTTATATACCCGATGCTGAGAGCGGAAATTCTTATTTACACTTGGCTGGGCCGAGCCTCCGCATGTGCAATATCATTTGAATTGGCTGGCGTGCCGGCGCGAGCGGAGCAGGTTTAGCAGTCTGGTTATTGCCTCCCTCGCTACTTTTGACCATTTATTCCGAGATAGGCTGGATGGGAGAGTGTTGGTTGTTTGTTTTGTCGGCCCGCCGCTACGATAGCTGACTGACAAGTGGTTAAGATGTCTCCTTTGTGCTTATCAAAAAGTTGGCACATGCGGGCGAGAAGCTTTGCTCTCTGTCTGCTTTGAAGCTGCAATAGGATCCAGCTTTCGGAAATGTGGCAAGCACAAGTGGGATTGCACTGAGGGGGAAGAAAAAAAAAAATAGCGCGCATCAATGTGTGTTATTAATCAATTGCAATGGGATGTATTCCGTGCATAGGGTTCAGTAATCCTGCGCTGTTTTCTCAATCATTTCTACGTCCTCGCATGCTTTCCCTGTGCCTCTTAGCATTCGCGCTGCACATAATAACGAGGCATTTTCTGGTATGTAGTTTGCTGGAAAACGTGGAAAAGAGGCCCTCCCAAGTTTTATTGTTTCTTGGCATTATTTAAATTTTGTAGTAAACCCAATGTATAAAAGCCCGGTAAGAATGGATGCACTCGCAGTGTTAATGCGTGACGGAGGGGAAAGTGGTAAATCTTCAAAGGGGCTGAAGAGGAAGGCAAAACATGTTTACTGACTCCATTTATTTTGCCAAGCAAATGTCGTCACATCACAGCACTCTATATTTCTCTTGCCTGACAGAAATGGAGCGAAACCAGATGACAGGGGCTTCACGAGGCGGCAGACTTATTTTGATATTCACCACTCTTTTCTTCTCCACACTTCGTTGCAAGCTATCTGCCCCGCGCACGGTGCCTGTGTCACCGTCTAATAATAAGGATTTGAAAAGCGGGTTTTTGGAGGAGTGATCTCGCGGCAAGTGGTCCGTATTTCCGAGGGTCCAGTCACGAGCTTCAAAAGAGGGGAGAACGGAGCAGGAAATTTTCCATGACTCATCGCGTTTGACGTCGCTGATGCCATAGATGCGCCGCGACAAAGGATGACGCGTTACAAGATGCATGAGTGGTATGAGGCGATAAAACGCTTCCTGCCTCGCGAGCAGGCGTGGACACAGAAAGGCGGTGTGATGTATTCCGGCATCTGACTGTGTGTGCATGTGTGTGCGCGTGCGTGCGTGCGTGCGTGCGTGCGTGCACTCACATATACTGTATTTCAACACAGCCAGATTCCCGGTAAAGTACATTACCTTCTGTTGTAAACAATGGAATGAGTTAAGACGGCATGTTAGCCAGCATCTGCTCTGCTCCGCGAGGATTCGGAATTTATAATCGCAATAATCCCTGTATTTTATTATCATTATCATTTTATTGAATGCTTTTTTTTAATTGGTTTGAACGGTTTGCACTAATCTGGTTTGCATGTTTTTTTTTGTTTTTTTTTTATGTACAATGACAATTATGGCCTTTATAACATCGTCTTTCTAAATCACCATACACTTCACCTGAAGATGGCAGCTGAGGCGCTCAGTGAACAGTGGCAGTAATAGTAACTCGGAGAGTAACTAAAGCTTGTAAAAAGAAAGCTTGTCAGAGTTTCCTCGGGGAAAAAGGGTAGTTCAACATTAATTTCAGCGCCAATGGCATGAAAGAGCGGTTCATAATCTGTCCTCACGTTTGTCACGTCACATCCGGAAATACATACTTGATTGCAGAGAAAGAAGAGAAGGTCTGATTTGAAAATCGCGCAGCATTTCTGTGAGTATCATATTGGACTGTAAATACCGTTTTCCCATTGCAGCTCCGAACACAATTTCAACATGACATATTGTTTCTAGGTAATGATTTCCTCAGTAAAGTGTCGAAGTCTATTAGCTTAGCTTAGCGCAAAGTCTGGAAAGACAACGGAAAAGTAAACCTGTCCGAAGGTAACAAAATCAGCCCAGCGGCGCCTCTGAAGCACAAAGTCACCTTGGAACCTCAAGAGATTCAATGCCATTTTCAGCTTATTAATGCTTCAGCATCATCGCGAGTCTCCGTGAGTACACTTTACAGGCTGAATAACAGTCACAGGCAGGAAACACAAATATTAATAAAAGCCAAAGGGAGAAAAAAAAAAGATGCAACCAAATGACGCTCGCGGCTGAAAAGCGTCATCCTCTCAAAAACAATCCTCTCAAAACGTCAGCAGGTGTCATGTAATTTCCTGGTAGTTTCATTTTGGCCACAATAGGCTGACTCGTTAAGTGCAGTTTTAAATAAGAAAATGGATATCATTGAGTAATGAAATACTTTCATAATAGTAATCTGCAATATTCAACCACGCTGTTTCCTGAAAAGATCATGTGAGGGGAAAAAAAATGGATATTTGATTAGGCTGATTTTAGCGAGCTCTGAAGTGTATTCCAGCCAAATATTTTATACATTTACATCCTTGAGTTGAGATTTTCTTATTTTGTTTATTGCATGTGCTGGAAAGGGCAACATAAACTCAAAAGGGATAAACAAAAACAGAAAAGTATTCCGTTCACGGTGGGAGCTTAAATGTACGCTGCTTTAGTTGATGTTTGGGACATAAAGCAGCTTCCCCGATGATCATAAGAGGCATATTTGATACATTTGACACATTTTCTGGACATTTCCGGAGCATTTTATTGCATAATCTTGTGACAAGGAAACCATGAACACCTTCAAGCCAAATCAACAGCCAGACAGCTTGCTTGACCTCCAAATGATGCGCTATCTCAACCTTCACATAAGGTGAAGAGCGGGAGTGGAAATGTACACCTGTTGCAGTAATTTAATGTTTTAATACGTGTATCAATATCAAGTATATTTGTCACAAGTAATTGATTTAACTTTAATTTATATAGTGTGTATACTGTGTATATATGTGGACATTGCATAAGACATTTGTGTGAGTGTTGTGTGTTGCAAGTTTTCTGAAATTGTATGTGATATCAAATGAAATATGGACAGTTTTGCATTTCCAAAACAGAAAACTTTGCATAAGGCGGGATTGAAAATTCTTGTCTCATTTTGTAGACATACTGGAGTCAAAGGATTTTACAGAGTGGGTTTTGGATATCTTTTTCAGAAAATACTGTCAACAAGCATCAAAAAAAAAAAGAAAAATCTATTTTGGCCATGTTTTGGGAATAAATATTTGATAAATCAAACGATGAATCACATATGAGCAAACTCTTCAGTAAAAAAACTTTCAGGCTATATAGTCGACAGGAATATAACCAGGAAGTCTGGCGTCTGGAGATGGATATATCTGGATCAGAAGTATGAAGAAGTAAGAATAATAATTTCGAGAAAGCAGCCTTCCGAGAAACAACATACACACATTTTTAGTCAAAGAATAAGACACAACCAGTGTATAATAAACATATATCAATATATATCAGCAAAAAAGCCTTTTTTTATTTGCAAATATAAGTCATGTTTCAAGTCATTTACTGAGAGATTTATCATCGTCCGCCATTCAGTCTGCATAGCTTGAAGAATTCAAAGTGTGTTATGTATAATCATCACTGTGTACCCATTAGCATACATTGTCAGCATTGATTAGTTGCTTGGTCTTTTATCACTTTCAACAAGCTATTGCGGTGCATTGTGGGGTGTGCGTGCGGGGAGGGGGGACGCCATGAGCCATTCTTTGAAGTTAATAACCGTGTTTTGTCTGGTAACAATGGCTCAATCCCGCACACCGTTATTTTGGTATCGCAGATGTCACATTTAATGATTCTTTTGTTTTGAGTCCCCGCATGAAGTCATTGTAGCCAAAGGTTCTATTATTTGCATGAAATGGATGTTTTTCTGTTGTCCGCCTTTCCGAAGGAAGACACGATATGGGAGAAGATTCTTATTCAAGCCAAAGAAAGAAAAAAAAGACAAACTGATTTACGCGTGAATTTTTTTTTAAAATATCTATTACTACCTAGCTATCTGTCTACTACAATGCATATGGTCCCTTTTTTATTAGTAAGGGCAAAGGCATAATGCGTTCTCCAGATGGCCCCGTTCGATTGAGCTATTCCTCTCCAACACACACTAATGAAATGCATGGGGCGCTCAGACCCTTGACAGTTATGTACTGTATATTTTGAGTGCCCTTCACAGAATTAGTCAGCGGCGTGAGCATTATTAGATTCAAATTAGAACCCTGCTGTGTTCGCAACCACGGCAATAAGAGAGGAATTTTTAATCATTCTTCACAAACAATGAGAGGTCATGCTATCCACCAAATGAACTTTTCTGACGGTATCTAGGGAGAAGGCCGTACGCAGCGTGTCAAGCCTCTGTTGTCGCTACTTGTGATTTAAATTATTTTGATGATTTTCTAAGGGCTCGCCTTTTAAAAGGGGCTTTTTAACCGAGGCACGTGAAGGACTTCCGTGGCAGTCAATTTGCTAACAAGGCATCTCCCCAATAATTCCGGCATATCTCGAGCCATGAGTGACAGATTTATGGTGCTGGGGAGAACATGTTCATGTCTGATGACTCCTCAGCAACTCGGGCGCGGAGGGTTAATTGGAAATGAAGCGCTAATATCCCCCCGCGGTCCCTCAGAGGTGGAGCCGTCTCGCTGTGCACAGCGTGACCCACAATATGACCAATAGATTCATTTCAGTTTTCCTCGCGTTCACACTATTGATGCACTGGAATTACATCACTGTGTGGTGCTTGCCTGATTGCAATGCCCTTTCAGTCGTGCGGGGGTCAATGATAATAACCAGATTAGTTGATTACAGTCTGGGTCAGCCTTTTAGTAACATGACTCAAACTGAAGAGCCTCTTTATTTCCGTTCAAATGTCTCTCTCTTGACATCACTTCTATTTTGTACACCTACCCGAGGTTTTCAATCTTCAGTCAAGTAAATATTACCAAAAACATCTCAATAAATTGCGCAAAATACTGAGATTAACATGACTCCATGCCTCTTTCAGTGTCACCGTACTGAATTTAATTTTTACCTTCACAACACATAACAATTTATGTCATTGTATTGTACCGTGTATGATCTCAGGACAAGAGACAGGATGTGCATCTGGCTTTGGCAAATTAAATTGAAGCCTGTCTAAACACCATTATGAATCCAGTTTAAGACTTTTCACTTCAATACTGGCAAAGATGGGAAGGAAAAGTTGCAAAAGTCTTAAAAACAAAATAATATTGGGTGACGGCAGGTGTATGTTGTGTCTTACGGAGACTTCGCCTTGCTGACGTCCCACGCGACGCTCGCGCCTTCGTATCCAAATGCAATGCAGCTACATGTGGTAATCTAATCATTTTTAAGACCCGTCATATCTAAGACTCTCTAAGGACCATTAGAAACCTTGTACTTGTGCGCCAATGTGAAACAACCCAGTCGTAAATGCCGTCTCTCAATTCCGGCTCCATTTCTGCATCTGTGGTTGCTTATCGGGCAGCGAACACGTGACCTGTGAATGTAAGAGGGAAGCCTGGACACGGACATCCATGAGCTGGATATCTGCTGTCTCTGCCAGAAGACGTGGAAATTAGGCTGTTAGCCCCCTAAAGGTTGCATTAATTAAATTTCCAGTCAGTGGATTCAGAGATTGCCTGTCTATTATTAATTCTGAGTCATCTTACTGCTGCCGAACATAAAAACACAGATTCGCTTAACCTCTTCAGTGAGAGGGATGCGCGCACACCATTCCCAGCCAATTAACTGAGTTTAAATGGTGAGTGTAGCCCCGGCCAGCTGAATGTCGCACCTAGCCAGCTGAGCTGGTTTGACTGTTGGTTAGCATGCTGTGCTGCCTTGGAAGCGTGATGTGAGATTAGAAAGTTGCGGACGTGAAAAATGGAATCCAAAAAATAAAAAATACCAAGATGAAAAAAACAACACTTGCATCACAAAAATAACATGGATAAGAAAGACAAGTGCCAGAACGCCGTCAAGACATTCACTGAGCACAGCACTGAAACCAGATTGATTCAAACGACATCGGGACCGCAAAACAAAGAAGTGTCCTTGGCATAGGCGCAGCGTGGCATTCAGCAGGTTCACATGAAAGACCGAAGATCGTTGCGCGCGCAGCGAGCGAAGAACGCCCCTCAATCCGAAGGCCCTCCGACCAGACAACGTACACAGACGCTCCGCGACGCAACGAAGCTCAGCGGGGATCAAGTGCGCATTACACAATTACCCGCGATGGCGCTCATCTTAAGCGGGGAGGCGTGTGATGGCTCGAGTTTCGGAGCGGTACGCATCTCCCTCACATCCCTAAAGCAGCTAATACTTTGATCGTCTGAACTATCACCTTTCAGGTTGCCTCATTACAGGCCTTGATCTTTTATGCAGAAGCATAAAAACACAAGCCTGGCAAAGCTTTGATCCGCAGCTTAAAAGCTCCCCAAGAACTGACAGCGTTTTTCAAGATGGAAACTGCGTTAGATAGACCGTGTTAGACTAAAATATTGTTTGATATTTTGATATATTATTGACCATGAAACAAAAAGCAAAGTATTGACCTTATCAAATATTGAGGGGGATGTGATGAGTGTGTGCGGAGCAGCAAGGCCGCCCCAAAAATGTGAGCTGTGTGCGCGGGCATCTTATCCGAGACGGGGGGGGTATCACCACCGCTGGACTGTGCCAGTGTTCCCTCACATCATCTTCGCTGTTCTCAGATCAGCTCCTTTTGAGTAAATAATTTGTTCAAAGACATCAATAGCTGCAGGACGTATCCGCCCACCCCCCACCCCCCTCATACGCAGTTTTGGTGATGTTTGCTCTGGCTCCGTCTGAGCTGTTTGAACAGTTAAGCATCAGCCCAAACACTCCTCCCGTTTGGGAATCTCACACTCCCAAGTGACTTCAAAAAGCACCGGCTCCACTTGCGCCGACAAAGAACAGGATGCGACGAATCACTCGCTCCCCTCTTCGTTTTTGTACATATTCTGTTGATAAGCAAGAGCGGTGCCACTTATTTCCTTTTTTTTTTTTTTTTTTGATCTGATGCCGAGCAAAACCCAGGCTGTTCTCACGCTCAGAAAAAAGGAAATGATAAACTATACTTCTCAGATTATAGCCACATCATCTGGAGCTGCCAGCTCTCGCTTTCAGTCAAGCTGCCCATTGCCAAACAAATCGTATGTCAGATAAGAGAGAGCCTCGAAGCCGCTCGCTGGTGTCTCCCACAGTCATCTCGCTCAGATGGTGACACACACCATGTATGCGACACATATGGATGGGCGTTTTCTATACAATTGAAAGATATAAATCGCCGATTTTTGGCCCAAAATTCTTCCCATTGTCGCTTTTCTGAAATACTCCCACACATGACCTGACCTGTAGCCATTATCTTCTGTGCTCTCAGTTGCTCGTTCATTCACAGAGCCATAGAAGACTATGACAGGCGAGGAGGCCCTTCAGGGTGTTATTTTGCTCTAGATTTGGCCCCAACAGAAATAAAAAAAAAAAAAAACATGAATTTTACATGTAACCATCGTGTATATGTTGAACATGAAAACATGGTGAGGTCGCGTGTTCAAAACGTGGAACGCGTGTCTTGTCTTGAACAGTTTTGCATGCAGGAAACATGGTTTTGGAGCATTTTCATGGTGTATCGTGTGAAGCTCATGTAAAAGCTCTTGCAAAGCCAATCGGAGAAGATTTGAAATCCTGGGACTTTGTGGGATTCCACATATAATCAAACATTGTTTTCTTTTCTTTTCTTTTTTTTTTTTTACACTCTAAAATTGTCTAGCTCAGTAGTAAGGGTGTCACCTTTCATGTGGGGACCCACAGTAAGACTGAACGTTCAGTTCTGAGTATTCATATTGGGAGAACAACATTCGTACGACGTTTTCACATGTTAAACATCACGCGGCGATCCCACGTCTGGTTTTTCTCTGTAAAGATTGATCAGACTTTCTACTGAATCCCCCTCTACCCCCGCTTGTCATAAAATATACATTCGCCTCACATCATTGAGGTTAGACATCAATCTTTGAATATGAGGAGCCTACATCCGAAACATGGGATTGGAAGTGTCAGTATCAAGCCGTGACATATAAGATGCACTAAATATTTTACAAAACACTCAATATTTACATGCTTAATTGTCTCCTCTTACTTGCGACAGATTTGTTTTAGCATTAACTTGTGCTCGCCGTTGCCTGCAGGCTTGACATGGGACACACACACACACACACAGACACACACAGACACACAGGTGTTGACTGTCAAGCCCGGTGCTAAATATGCTTAATTAGCACGTTGATTTTTCTTAGATGTCAGCTGGGATCAGAATAGGAATAAATAGTCACGTCGACGTAATTACAGCTCGGATCAATTTCAGAGCCGGTTTGAGACAATTGCAGCCGCGGATTTCGCCTGGATGGATAATCGTACATTGTCTGTGTGCGGATATCAACCTGAGACTGCAGCAGGCGTCGGAGGACTTTTTTTTTTTGTTTGTTTTTTTGGTATTGTTCCATTTCCCGATGCACAGCAGGTTGCAGGGCGCTGATTACATTATCTCATCATTCTTTCGCCAAGGCAACACATTAAGTCCTCCATTAAGACGTGAACAGCCAAACGCTCACGCGCCACACGTGTGACCTCCAGACACGCGATTTGCCAACCCGGCGGCTGCAGTTTGTCCGGACATAATCAGTTTAGCTGCACTTTAATTTCGAGGAATATTGAAAGAAATGAATACAAGATGAAGCACTTGGACGGACTGTGCCAAGAAATAAAAGGTTCATTAATTCTGATGTAATCGCGATGGCACATCCTTTACCATTATATTAGCTGCATCCCAAAGGGGTGAAGGGACTTTTTTTTTTTTTTTGCGCAACTGGATGCCAGCATGTGCTCGTCTCCATGTTTGCCTTCAGCATGAAGCCAGCGTCGCGTCCTATGATGTTGCATCGTTCCCTTCTATAGTGCTCCAGATTCAGAAGTAGGCAGTGTCTCTTTAATTGTTTACCCTCTTTCCATTCTGTTTGAATATGCATGCAGAGGAAGAGAGCACTTGTACTCCCAAGGACGTATACTGTGAAAGAGTTTGGATCAACACAGAACTGGCTTAAACTGGATGATGCTCAAAGTGGAGTTAACCTCGTTTTCAGCATTGATCTGGTACCAAGTGTTTTGACAGGATTTTTTTTTTTTTTAACACAACATACGCTCGATCCATTTTAATGGCGAGATCCAGTTTGACCCGCAAAATGTTTTCTCCCGAAAAAACATCAGATTTCCACCAGGCATTCGCGGTTTATCACCAGTTCATGCCTTTCTGAATTATATATGGACCTATATAGCAAATAAGGGAGGAGATCATGGGAGCGGGGTTGCTGAGATTGATCTATACTTGATATGCCACAACAAGGGCAACAAGCACCCTCCACCTGCAAATGAAAAATGAATGAAAAATGAACTCAAAAGCCTTTTGTAACAGAATTGTGGCATGACATCAAAAGTGCCTGTTTCGCCTAAGAATAGGAAATTTGGAAGTCCATGATATTGAAGTCGAGTGCGCTTTTAGAGAGCCTCTTTTCAAAAAATGTGATGTGACTGAATGACGCAGAAGGATATTCAAATGCTTCGCTCTTGAATTAGCTTTTCCGTTTTCAAAGCAACGTCTCAAATGCATATAATTTGGTAACTCAAATGGAATTTTTGTCCCAGAAAAGTGTTGTTGCATGGTCTTGTCTTGTTTGAGCATACGGATGTGAGCACAAAATGTTTCTGAGACTGAAAACCAGGAGAAATCTTGCTGCTCTACTGATAGTGGATCCAAAAAAACATGGATTTAAAAAGACATAAAACGCTGCCCGAAGCAGATTTTTCTACAGATAAAGAAGTGCCTTAAACAGTAGAGGTGTTTGGTAATAACAGATTAGTGTTGATTGAGCCATTTGTACTGGCCAAGAATTAATAGCATTTTAGGGTGCGTTTTCACAATGTCCATTATCAAAAATAAACCAACAGCAGGTCTAGGATGAGACAATTATTGCTGCTCCGATCACCATCACTCTGCATGGGGCATCTACCACCCAAGGTATGAAATGACATTTATTCCGGTGACGGTTGGGTTATTTACCGAGACAGAAAGAAAGAAGCTGGGATTTCTGTGCCACATCTGAGAGAGAGAGAGAGAGAGAAATAAAAATGAAAATATTGGACTAAACAAAACTCATTCATGTGGAATTTTTAGACTTCTGGATTGAGTAAATCAATAGTTAACTCCCCACTGACCCCTCACCAGCTAGCTTCCACTGAGTGAGGCACTCAGCCCTCCAACTGTTCCATCAGAGCTGCAGCATCCTCCATTAGAGCACCGTGGTTGAATCAGACACCTCCTAAGTGAAAATGTGTGTATCACTGTGACCCTGCGATGATGAAATGAGCATCTGTGCTTTTTCGCCTTCTCTGATTGAATGCATTTTTTAAACTTTCTTTTTTTTTTTCTTTTTTTTATGATTGCACACCTTTGATTTTTTTTTAGACTTGTTAGTGGCATCACTCTAGAAATGCGGATGTCGGTTTCAGATGTAGCGCTGTGGAAGTTTGGACAGATGCTCTTTGCGTCCGGAGGATGATGTCCACCGAGTTTTGGTGATCTCTCTTGCTTTTTTTTGCTTTGGTGCTACGTTGGTATTCACATTGGTGGTTTTGGATGAAATGTTTTGCCAACAGATGGACGGATTGCCTTGAATTTTGCGCAGGGATTCAGTGTCCTCTGCAAATAAATCATAATAAATTTTATGATCCGTCGACACCAATGCCATCATCAATATTCCCCTAGTACTTTGGTTTATGACCAAATATTTGTCAAACTAATGCTATCCCCATCAGCCTTATCTGTAGTTCACGATGAGTGCAAGTTAGCATGCTAAGGTGCTGCCGTTTTACTCCCACAACACTGTACAACTTAAGGGACTTGCAGCAGAGTCACAAGCATGACTGTAGACTTCTCTCTCTCTCTCTGGTTTCAGTTTTAGATATTGAAATTTTTTAGATGTTTTCTATATATTTCTATATATTTTGTACTCGATGGCTATACTGATAGTGTTCCCCTCGATTTCAGGACAGATGTATGATAACATCCTTGGAGCCATATCATGGCGAGGCCCTGTCCAATCCGGTCGCAAGGTTTACTGTCAAACATCTAAATTTTACGGTTTGAAACAGGCAGTCTCAGTTTTAGGAGGTTTCTTGTGTATAATTGTGTATAATTGACTGAATGGCACATTTTTGTAAGAAAAAAATCAACTATGCATAACTCAATGCAAATCTCAATACACCTTTAACAAGTGAGGTATGTAAAAAAAAAAAAGAATCAGCCATTACTGTTGTCATGAAGGCTGGAAATATCTGTAGAGACCTAAACTATTTTTCATACCAGGGTGTAGATATGTTTATTCCTGCTGTATAGTCTGACACTTGCGGATGGGGGCCACTTTTGGAGTCACCCAAGGAACTGCAGGTTTTGGCACTTTCACGTTGGCTGCATTTGTCAGCCCTCGGGGGGGTTTGCCCCTTGGACACATACGGCGCATACATCTACTTCAACTGACCTCCGAGTTGCCACAAGAGGTCAGTTGTCAAAAAACAAAGAAAACCAAACAAAAACGTTCATATAATTCTAAGAGTTTGAAAAATCAACCAATACTGTAATTTTTCTGAAGAGTCTGTCTTGGGTAGTGCATGTTGTGGTGTAGTCCTACCTCAGAAGACTTCAGCGGGCAGTAAATAAATGATCAAGCAAGTCATGTTGTTGAGCTGCAGAACTATTGTACTATTACAATCAACACTCACTGGTGTGTAATCATAGATTCCGGCTTGTCACTGATTGGTTTGAGCAGAGGCAGGCATTAAGGACTCCCTGTCCTCGCTTGACAGAACCTTAATATTAATGCTACACTACTCACCCCAAATACTACCATTTTCTTTTTAATCCTGTCTGGCTTTTTGAAGATAACTGACCGACTGAGCACATCTATCAATCCACATCAAAGAGAGATGCCCGAGACATTTGAAAACCTTTTCTGTCAATAACGGGTAGAAATGTAAAAAAAAAAAAAAAAAAAAAATTCTTGATCATCATTATCTGCTGTGTCTTTGTTCTCCGGGCAAATGTCCCTGGAATGCTTCAAAGGCATGTTAAATCAAGCCCTGTGTGAGGATGCCAGGAGACCAATTACACTTGTGGGCTGCACTTCAGTTTCTCATTTCTCCGAAATCCAGCTGCTCAAACATGGTTACAGCCCAGATTTCTTCTCCACGCCAATGAAACAGTTGACCTTGACAAACAGTGAAACAGCGGGGAGAGGTCGGCTACATGAAAACAGGACGGGAGAACTTGAGGTTCTCTGCAGCCCCCGTGGAAAGGAGCGATATCTGCCGCGCATGAGTTACGTTGGTCTCCGTTTCCGGGGGTGGAACGCGGAGCTACTGTCCTGGTCAAGGCCCAGGTGAATGGAGCTCTGTGTTGAATCTGTCAATATTCTAAAGGCGAACAAAGACCCTTTGTCAGAACTCCAATAATCACCCTGAACTTGGTGGTGCTTAAAAGAAGTACTTCAGGGTCTAGCTGTACCATTCTGCCCCCAAGCTTGTCATGTTTTTCTGAACTTTCTTTATGGCACTTCTTCCATCAAAGTCACCATGACGCCGTCATCCATTAAGATGAGGCAAAAAGCCAGCTTTCTTTTTTAGGAGGCCGAGTTTGCGGAGAACAGGTGTGGCTTGAACAATGAGCTCTCCGTCCCTCCCAGCTGTTCCTGCCCCGCCGCAGCGCGGGCTGGAGAGCAGAGGGATCTGTTGCATTTGAAAGCAACATCCTTTCCCTAATCATCGCCTGTCCTTCCGTGCGCCGTGAGATTGATGTGCCCTTGGATGTCAGGAAATGCCCCGCCATGCACCTCGCGCACGCCATCCGGCGAGGGGCCTGCCTTCGCTCGGCTGGCACCGCGCTCTGCTCACACCAGGACAGGCTTGATTTGAGCGGAGGGAGGCCCTCGTGATTGATGATTCCACCGCGTATCTTCAGCCACAGCAATCTGGCCAGGCTCGAACTGCTGTGCGCATGTTTTGCGCTCAAAAATAAATAAAAAATCCTTTTTTTTTTTTTTTTACGAGATTTGGGAAAAGAAAATGTTTGGGGATGTGTGCATGGATGTGGAAGCGTCCACGCAGGACATGTCACCTGCTCAGCTGCAGCTGTTGCTTTGTTGTTTTCTCTGCCACATTTCCTCAGCATGTGACAAGCTGCAACTCCACTCCAGCCAGGCTTTGTTAAAGGAAATGCCAGCGGGTTCCCCTTTTACCCAAAGGTTTCCTCAGCTGTAGCTCTAATCAGCGCTGAGAAGTGGCATCCAAGAAGCCAGAAGCTGTCCACGCCGATTCTTCTTCTAATGCTCTTTTTTTTTTTTCTCCCTCTTCCCTTTTTCTCTTAAATGTCATCTCCCATCGAGTTCATCTCCCATGATGCTCCTCCGGCTAACAAACATTGAGGCGCCATCATCGTTGCAGCGCTCTGCGGATCAATTCCTTTGCTTTATGGCGAGGTTTTGGATTGCAAGTTGATAGAAGACAGATGTGTGTGTGTGTGTCTGTATGCGTGGATACACAGGCGTCAGCAAAATTGCTAAGATGTATTTAAAAGGAGAATGGGAAGGGTCGGTGATATTAGGAAGGACGGACGCATTTACTGACTCCAGGGTTTGTCAGGAGGTGGCGTGTGAGCTTCCAAAGCGACGCGAGCCCAAATTAGCGGGTGCATTACGAAACCCTGTGGAATTTTATGATATTTCAAGAAGTAAAGACCAAGGCGCTCGAGCGGCACAACCAAAAAAACAAGTGTGTAGAAAATTTAAACGAACAAAACCTGCATGCAGATCTGATAATGATTCAATTACAAACAACTGGCACGCGCACCGACGCGACCAATTCCTGTGCTCGCAGTGGCATTCTTAAACCAGACTCCAAATTCGCGGCGTCTCCTCCTATCCTCCCTCGTAGGAACCTGAAGCAGAACATGCACACATGCACACACAAACACACGCCGACGTTAATGACATAAATGGCATGTAATGGTGATGACACAGAGCTGGAGGGAACAATAAATCACTGATGTAATGTTTCTGGTGAAAGTGTGGGTCACGCCGTAGACGAAGCCAATGCGAGGAGCTCCATCTACTGTCGGGTCCCGACCGCGCACCCGGCCCGATGGCACCTCAGCCCTCTGCCGGTAAACGCAAAGAGACAGCCAGACTCGGCAACGAGGCCGAGGCAGGATAATTTATGCCCGTGAATTATGGATATACCAAGCAAGTGAAGGCCAATATATGTTTTATACCGCGCTCGCCTCCCATTTATTTCAGCTGGGGTTATGACATGATAGCTGGTGGTTCTATTGATGATGGACTTCCTGATTTATCCGCTCGAGTCAGGCAAGACCATCAATTAGGGCGCCGTGCCAGGACAGTCATGCCGAATGTACTGTCACCTGTTGTTTATGACTGGCCGCGCGCTTGTGAGTCATCTTCCTGCAGCCTGAGACGGTCCTCTGCTCTGTGCTGCTGCTCACCGCTGTGATTACTTCCGGCCATGAGGCAGTATAACTATGCCTATTATCCAGCTGCAGTTTGCACTCAAAAAGCAGGATTGGGTTTTTGGTTTGTTTTTTTTTTTTGTTTTTTTCCAGCTTCATTAAAACACTGAATTTGTTTTTTTTTTTTCTTCTTCTTAATCTGATAATCAAAATAACAGTAAAAGTCTGAGGCGACGTCGTACGCAACATTGTTTTATAACGGAGCATATAATTCCTCACAAATAGGCGGAGATGTCTTTACTATCCATTCCCCTGGAAGCCATCGCCAGCAATTTCCTTCCTCTTTCATCATTCTAAATGCACCTAAATGGTTTTAGAAGGGGGGGGGGGGGGGGGGTGTCGGCGGGGGGGGGGGGGGGGGGGGGGGGGGGGGGGGGGGGGCTGGGGACTGAACCGCTAACCTTCTGGAGACAAAAAGCAGCAGCCACGCAGCTCGAACACGCGCGGGTTACGCGGCGCCGCAACGCTGTCGCCTTCGGAAAGCTCGGCGAAAGAATTG
>CAAKHG010028940.1:7506-20130 GCA_901007715.1 Dactylopterus volitans
TACAGGGTCGATATGCCTTTTAATAGTCACAGGCTTGCATTTCAGGGATTGCAACCCCAGTGATGAAAGACCTGTAAGCTTGGACCCAGCTGTTGTTCTACCTTTTGTCAGGGATGCTGCATGCTCCTCAGGCTCCTCCCACCATTTACACCTTCTATGGTTGTCAGATAAATGGATTAGAGCCTGAAGCAGACCAGACTATGTGGTCCTCCTGGTGCCCAATCCTCTTAGAGCAGCCAGGGCACCAGCTCACACATGAACTTACTTGACTAGAGTTTCTGTCAACCTGACATCAACTACTGATGTAGGTCTCTGGGTTGTAGAAAATTAACCGTTAACCTCATCTGATCAACGATGCTTTAACTTTGTTTGGTCACAGACCAACAAAGGAACGAACATAATGGAGGCCACACATTCTTTTCTTTTGGAAAGCAGTGCAGAGTCAGTAACAGCCTTTAATTTTAATGTTAGTCTGCTCCCCGTTAGAAATACTTTAAAACTTTAAAACTAGAAGTTATCCTGTTATTCCCAGCATATCTGGATGCAGACAGCGGTAGCTGCTCCATGAAAGTACACTGATCAAAGTCCTCATTTACAAGTGCACAAAGTCTCGCGTTTGAAATATGGTGCTGCTAGAAATAGTCTTTTTTTTATGTGATAAAGTACAAGCTCTCAAAGCCAGAAGTGACATGACTGTGATTTGATAATTCACAATTTATGGATGGACATTTCAGAAGGACTATGCTGTTAGTATGTATGACTGTTTGGACATGGGGGTATTTTTGGAGACTGCATGTGGGTAGGAAGATAATGTCATGCGTGATGGGTAGAAACGTAACATCAGTGTTTTTTGGGGTTTCGCAAAGCGTGTATTTTCTTCTATAATAACACAACCATGAGGGATTAAAGCCTGAGAAATTGAATGCAGCTCCTTTTGCATGCAGTCCCCTTTACAACCGGTGAAATTCGAGCTCTGTTCCTTGTGTATGCGGTCAAGATAGTGCATGTTCAAAGCTGGTTTAGTCACACTGGCAGCTCTTGTGGGTGAGAGATGAGAAGGGGTTTCCATTCTGGGTTATTTGTTTTCCTCTCTCTGACTCATCTGCCTTGAGCCAGGCCGCGTTGGTGAAGGCGCCACCAAAGGGTGACAGGAAGAATTACAGACAAGTTGGACGCACACTCCACAGAAATGGGTCTCATAAAATAAGACAAATCAATAATGAATATCGGAGCGCAAGGCAGTATGTGTCATGAATGACAATTTTCTCCACAGATGTTCAGGGAACTCATTTGCTTTTTTCCCAACTAAAGAGTCATCCACAGATGTTTTGATGAAGTCAGACAAATGATAACACACAAGCTTGCCCATCTTCTCTCTGCTACAGCTCTGATCCTGTTGGCATGGCTTGAAGTAACCTCGGCGTAAATTCAAATCCTGACTATTAAGCATGACCCCTGATTCACTCACATCTCTTAACCGTGATCCGCTTCCAGGCCGGCTAATAATAGTCGACCAACAAGCTGTTTATGTTTTCTCCTGGAGTTGTAATGATGTGATTTATCTCTTTAGATGTAAACGACTGTGCTGGCCAGCCATGTGAGAACGGTGGCACCTGCAGGGACCTGGAAGGAGACTTTAAGTGCCACTGCCCCTCCCCTTATGTAGGAAAACATTGCCAGCTACGTAAGTGTTTGCCTTCCGTGCTCCATTATGTAATATGCTGTAACATAAAAGACATAATTCATGTGGTCAGTCAGTCAGCTGCTGGACTGTAGGATGACGGGTGGCTCATGGAAATGAAAAAAATCAGTTCTCTGTCCTATTAAGCTGATTCCAAGCTTTGCATCCAGAATGATTTTTACAGATTACACGTCAGTGAAGGTAGAGCAAAAGTATTTCGACTGATTTACATTGATCACCTCACTTTTTATACGACCATACACACACATTTCCTTTTCTTGTCAGTGTGATATACCGTATAATGTCATTGTTCGACGGAACTTCCTCAGACATTTTTAATCAATGGCTTTACAGCCACAGTATAGAAATAGCTGCATTCACCTGTCATCATTTCAGTTTTAGTTCAAATGCCGCTCGCAAGAACACTAGATTTATCCAAGAGAAATGTTTTAATGGCGATATGTAAACTTAAGCACGCGTTTCTGCTGTAAAAGGTCATCGATTGCCAGATTTGCTTTAGGAGCAAATGTCTCTCCGTCTGCATCACAGGCTGCATTTCCCTACTGGGCATGGAGGGAGGGGGCATCGCTGAGACCCAGATCTCAGCCTCGTCAGTCCGCTACACCTTGCTCGGGCTGCAGCGCTGGGGTCCTGAGCTTGCACGCCTCCACAGCAGGGGACTGGTCAACGCCTGGAGCGCCGCTGCACATGACAGGAACCCCTGGATAGAGGTGGGGCCACTTGATTGGTCATTATCTTATGGCGGATACCAGCGTAGCCTTTGAGACGGGCGATTGAGACATTGTGGTCCACTGTACTGAAGGCCGATACAAGGTCAAAGGGATTTAAAACGCAGCACAGAATACTGTCGGCTTCATGCAGACAATTGATCATTAGTGACCTTGACCAGAGCAGTCTTGACTGCTATGTTTTTCAAAGACTTCATTATTATTCACAACAGAAATTGGTGAATGGAGACAAGTATCTGTAAAATCTGTGATTAAAAAAAAAAGGCTGCGTAGAGATGGGTCTAAAATTACTCAAAACAGAAAGGTTCTAGATGGTTTCTTTAAGAGAGGGTGACCAGTGCCATGTTTGAAATTGGAGGGGGAAATGCCAGTAGAAAGAGAACCGTTGATAATGGCTGAAACATATGGTACAAGTGCCTGAAATACAGCTTTTAAAAACCAAGTGAGAATGGTGTGGTGAAGGCTGGTGGATGATTTCGAAAGTGCAGCAGTGTGTTCAAGCGTTGACAGAGGAATTTTGCTAAAATAAGTTAATTTAAATGGAGGGTAGGAGTCATCAAGTACTCTCCTTTCGTAGAGCTCTCTGTGTTGTGTGCTAAAATGCCTCAGGATCTCCACTATTTTGTGAAAGTGATTAAGAGATTCCTCACATTTCTCTGGGTTGGGTGCAACTGGTGGGCTACGTGGGGGACCAATCAGAGTTTATTACTTTTGAAAAGGATTCGGGGATTATGGCATTGTTTCGAAATATTTTCAAGGATCGTGTCACTCGTGTCCCTAGCAGATAATTGGCCATTAAAACATAAAAAAGGCAAGAGAGGCAACTGCGTATGTCGCTTTTCCAAATTGCCTCTTTTCCCTGCATCCTCGACATGCTCATCTACACAGAAGTCATGTTGTTTAGTCTAATTCAAAACTGGGTTTGAAGAAATAAAGTCTCGGCAAATACGAGGACAGAAAGTGAAGTTAAGGATGGAATTGAATTAGTGTGATGGGTTTGGGTTCAAGCGAGAGAGAAGGAATGTGCAGCAGCACTTTTTCATGATCAGAGACTGCAAAATCAATTAGCTTCATATCATCCACGCAGGAACCACAAGACAGGGACAAATTTAACGTGTTCCCTTTGTCCTGTCTGGGCTGCTTCACAAATAAGGTCAAATTAGAGGAATCTAACGATCTAATAAAATCAAAGGTAAGTAGGGAGGAGGCACGGCAATGCAAATTGACATTCAAATCACCAAGAATAAGAACTCTGTGCATATTGTACCATAACAACTAATAAAAAGTCTACAAAAAAATCTCGATAAAACCAGAAATGAATTTAGGGGTCTGTTTATTGAAACACAAAGGATTAGCATTTTATTCTTTAAGATAAAGCGAAGTGTTTCATTCATTCAATCATCTCTGTGTTAATGGAGGTAGTGTTTAAGTTTGTGCAGCCACTTCAAAAAACATGGCTACATTTCAGAGAAATGCAAGTTTTTGTTTTTTTTATATATATTACCTGCACATTACCTGACTATTGAATTGAACTTTTGGATAGAAAAGTCTTGACATGATCATTAACCTAGCGGCCTCCCTCCACAACTGCAGATCAACATGCAGAGGAAGATGCGCTTCACGGGCATCGTCACGCAGGGCGCCAGCCGCATCGGAACTGCTGAATTCATCAAGGCCTTTAAAGTGGCCTCCAGCCTGGATGGCAAGACGTACACCATGTACAGAACCGACGGACAGAGGAAAGACAAAGTGAGAACCCGTGTCACCATGTTTGCAAAATGTGTGAAACGAACCACTAGAGGGCACAGCAGCCCCTCTACAGGAACAAATCATACCCGCTCATGTTTTACAGTCACCCACCATGAGTGGTTGCTCGAAATAAATCACAAGTTAGCATTAAAACTCAGTGACACTGAATGCGAGATCACTCGTCATTTTTAGAAATGCTAATGTAACACATTTTGCCATTTCCCCTCTCTTTCCTCCTCCTTTTCATAGGTATTTGTGGGAAACGTTGACAATGACGGCACCAAGACCAACCTGTTTGACCCTCCGATCATTGCTCAGTACATCCGCATCGTTCCGGTCGTGTGTCGCAAGGCGTGCACCCTGCGCATGGAACTGGTGGGCTGCGAACTCAACGGTAAACTGACTCAGACTACACGCACGATGTTCACTGGTGTTTGAAGCGTGACAGAAACAAGTTCCCTCACAAATTATTCTTAGCTCAGTTGTCGGTAATTGATCATATTTCAGAAGTTGTTACCCAGTAACAGCGGCACACATGCACACCATCTGACGAGTCAATCTTAAAATGTTCCCTCTAGCAGAATTTGTCAAGAACATATGATCATATTTTAAACTGGTAATAGTCGCGGGCATACATCAGATGCCGATGATTCAGAGATTTCTACCGCAGAAAATGGGTTTCATTCGTCTCCCAAAACTGTCGCAGACGAATGAAACGGCTCTTTTAAGTCTTCGTGTCTGATCATTTCGCTGTTGCTTTCATCGAGCGCCAGCAAGGCTTTTTTGGAACTCGCTGTCCTCATTACACTGCCGGTTCTTTGACTCTCCTGACGGCTGTCTCATTCATCATATCAGTGTCTGTTCTTCTCCCATCAGCTTTGCTATCCAGTTTGTGCATGACTGCGTAACTGCATACATTTGTTTTTAGAACCCCGCTCCCCATCATTTCTCTCTTGTGGTCGCAACTTGCGTGTGTTGCTTGAATGACTTTTGGTCCTTTTTTTCAGTTGCAATAGGAAATTGTGGGAAATAAAGTTTCTAAAGACTGTTAGTATCTTTATGAAGTATGCAATATACAGAGGACAAGGTATGCATTGTGTTAGAGAGCTATAGCACATTTGGAAAAAAATTCCTGCATCTTTTACTCTCTGCCACTCTGACCTGCATGCTCAGCTGCTCGGTGATCATCGTGATAGATTAAACATGACCGTCACCAGTTTGTCCAACCTTTATGGCCGCCACTTGTGGGGTCATAAAGTCCACCAGCTCAGCCGTTCTCAAATGTCTGCTGCCTCCATCCTCTGCATCATCACCTGTTTATTCGTTTGCTGCTTCACATCACTCACTGGCCTGCATCGCTTCCTGTCCATCCTCTGTCTGCCATACTTCCGCCCCCCCTCCCTCCATCCCTTTCTTCTTCTGTCTCTTCCTGCGGTTCTGTCTGGCCTCGTCCTCACAGTTCATTCAAACACCTCAGGTTGTTCAGAGCCAATGGGCATGAAGTCCCGACTGGTGGCCAACCGCCAGATCACAGCCTCCAGCACCTTCCGCACCTGGGGCATCGAGGCCTTCACCTGGCACGCTCACTACGCCCGGCTGGACAAACAGGGCAAGACCAACGCCTGGACCGCCGCTGCCAACAACAGATCTGAGTGGCTGCAGGTATTACAACAAAGCATAAATACGCATCGTTATTTTTCAGGCTGTCCATGATGCTTTTATCATAAAGCTTTTCTTTCTGTGCGCTCAGGTGGACCTGGAGTCTCCCAAGAAGATCACAGGAGTCATTACGCAGGGGGCCAAAGACTTTGGCTCCATCCAGTTTGTCACAGCCTTCAAAGTGGCCCATAGCGACGACGGGAAGTCCTGGACCATTGTGAAGGATGAGACCACGCGGACGGACAAGGTCGGTTCATCTCTGTCTAGAAACACGGCCACATGTGT
The DNA here is from genome assembly GCA_901007715.1 of Dactylopterus volitans. NCBI lineage: Eukaryota > Metazoa > Chordata > Actinopteri > Syngnathiformes > Dactylopteridae > Dactylopterus > Dactylopterus volitans. The sequence continues at coordinate 13,630 of CAAKHG010028940.1, forward strand.
TGAATGAAATCAAATAAACAAATAACACTGAACCAGTTTCTGTGGAGAAGAAAAGCATCCATAACCGATCATAAATCCAAATATGTGGAAATGCTTATATTCCACTGAGACAATAAATGAAGAAATGCACAAAAAAAACATCTGATTGAAGGTTATGTACTATAGTAATAATAATTATTTAGATTTAGACTAACAATTTTTGACAAATTGATTTCAGGCTTTCGAAACAGGGTTGCTGTGTGGACTTCATGTGTCTGAGTTTACACACCAGGAACCAATTATGTTGACACTGGGCTGTATTAGTTCACATTATGCATTGATTTATAATCAGGATTCATCCAAAAATTTCTTAAGTGGCAGATGTGCACAAATGTACGGCCAAATGAATCTTTGAGCCAAGGATGAAATGTGTATGACTTCAATTGCAATTTAAAAAAACTGCATATGTGACAAAATAACACAGGAACGGTGCCGAGGTGCCAAAAGAACAAGAACAAAAAAGCCTTTAAAGCTCTTGAAAACTCCAAAGCATCCGCAAAGAAATAAACAGCAATCACAGTCCCATAAAAATGAGGAGCAGTAAGAGCAGCAAACCTTCAGGTTCTCCTGAAGTACAAAAAACTGAGAAGAAAAGGTGTGGGTGTCTGCATAAAATTTATCATTTTGAAAGTAATTAAGGAAAGCTTGTCATTTCTTCACCTAAGCGCTCCCAAATTAAAACTGTTCCTTTGCTGCAACCTTTTTAAGTAAAAAGAAACCCATCACACTAATGTGTTATCGATTTAAGCACTAAAAAGCTGAAGTTGGTATGTGACATCAGCTTTAAAACCACTGAAGACAGGACTGATAAAGCATAAAATGTTTAACGTGGAAAAATAAGCGGCTGCTCTCCTCTGTGCAGATCTTCCCAGGCAACAGTGACAACAATGTTCACAAAAAGAATATCTTCGAGCCGCCGTTCTACGGCCGATTTGTCCGCATCCTGCCGTGGGAGTGGCACGAGCGCATCACCCTACGAGTGGAGCTTCTGGGCTGTGATGAGTAGTGAACACCTTGCCCCCCCCTCACCCACTCACCCCCCTTCCTTTCTCTACCTCCTTCTCACCACTTTCCTCCTCCTCATCCCCGCCCTCCTCCTCCTCCTCCTCCTCCTCCTCCTCCTGAGCCACACCTGCACTGCCTTGCTCTCGGCCCTAGAGGGCAGCAAATGACAGAGAACCACAGGACCACCGTGACCCCCCGACTGGCTGGAGGTGGGAGACCCCTAACCACTGTTACCAGGGCACTAATTGAGTTAAGCCCATCGATTCCACCTGAACCAGATGTGTGAAAGCAGGCCACGTACCCTCTGTTTTTAGTGAGCAGAGCGGAAGTCAGATCTTATTCCACTTGCAGGCAAAATCAAATTTGGGGTCCCTGTTTTGGAGCTCAGGGGTAACAGGACTGCTACTGTATCAATTGGTGCTGCCTGGACTCTGATCCTAGATCAGGTCTACCTGGAATATCGAACCTCCAAGACCCACAGCTGGTGATGTACATAAGATCCACCAAACCACTCTCACAAGACCCATAACCAAACACTTCATGTCCCCCCTGACCTCTTAAAGGATTCTTTTTGAGTTTTTCCTTCATCGGAAAGTGAATTTGTATTCGATGCTTGTTCCCCATTTGTCATTCATTTACAACAAAGTTTAAAATGATATTTTCAGACATGATTCTTACAGTGTATTTGCTTGAAATGCTGCGAGCGAGCGGCACCCGAGGTGTAGAAATCACTTCAGCAGAGACTTGCGTTCGACATGTGGCAACCAATAATAGAATGAACTTCACTTTGTTTACACAAGTTCATACTTTTACAGAAATTGTATCACGCAGTCCAGCATTTCCATCTAATTTAGAATGCAATCGCCAATTCAGTAATTTGCCAAAACCCCCTCAGATATTTGTTGCTGATCGGTTGTTAGGATAAAAATGGGACTAACATGGTGGACTCGCACAGAACCACGGAACAAAAGACCGGCGAGGATTAAGTCTCGCGTGACATAATCAGCCAGTGAACCATCAACAGTCAACAAGTCTATTGTCCAAACAGATGTGAGCTCAAAGGAGACGCCGCGACTGGCTCTGACGGGATGTTTGAAAAACCGAGAACAACAAGAGTTTGAGATCACTGCGAAGTCAAGGAGAGGAGATACGTCGCCCCCCCCCGACCTAATGGACAATGGCCGGCGGCTGAGGTTTACACATGCTGTTGGCATCAGCTGATTCAAACACATCCAGCCAAGCAAAGGGCACCTCTCTCATGATTTACTCTAATGATCTGAAGTCATATCATGCACATTTGCGAAGCGCTTCTTTAGTAGGTCACCGACACCTTGAACATGGCCAGACATGTCTCCGCATGCGTCGCTTGATAGAGCGACCTGTGTGTTATTGGCTGCTACAGCAGACGTGTATCAAATTCCACTAGGTGCTTGATTTAAAAATAAAGTCGGGAAATGGCTAATTAGTCTCGTCTCTTACAGGCCGTTTGAAGTAGAGTGAGTATGAAAAGCGGCCATGGGTCGGAATTATTCTCGGTGTCTGTGGTTCTCTGGCGATCCAGACTTCCCGACAATCCATCTCGCGTTGGCAGGAATCTCGGAATAACAGCTTTTGGTGTAAATATCACTTCACCGTTTTTGCCAGAATGATTATTCGTGTTAGGTCGACAGCAATCCAAGAGGGCGTCGATGACTAATCAGATAGCGTTGCAAACTGAGCGATTAGCAGTAGTATAAAGGCGTGTCTCAAGCTAACGGCGGGCGTCTCAGGCAATAGCAGGCAATGCTATTAATGTACAGTTAGCGCTAGTGAAACGCTTCTCGCGCATAGACGTGTTACTAATTCACTCGACCGTGCTTTCTAGATGTGTCTCGTCAAGTTTCACTTTTTTATGGCACTTTGACGTTCGTGTTTTGACATTTGAAAACCAAAAAAAAAAAAAGGCAAAAAAACAAGACAACTACAAATGAAGAGTCGCGCGCATCGAAGAACATACCTTAAACATATTCAATATTACATGTGGAGGTCAAAAAAAAAAAAGAGAGAAAGTATCCCTTTGTTGGATAAAACTGAGTTGTGAAAGGTTGGGGGATCCCTTGCTTTGGGTGCTTAATATTAACGTGTGACATGCAAATATACAATACTTTTTGCACTGGGATCTGTTCTTATGAGTAGATGTTCATGTTTTTTTTCTGCAGACCATCAATTTGGGGTCCAGCGCCCTCGCCTCCGGTTCAAAGCTGAGGTCCTGCTGATAAGACTGTAAGACGAGAAACCAAATTAAAACAGATTTTTTACGGTTCCGCCCGGACACGTGACACGCAGCCCCGCCGCGGCGCTCACTCCCGCCTGCCCCCCCAAAAATCCCCTCACAGTTTCCACCCCATGAATTATGAATTATGGGCTTGTGCAATATTATGCTGCGTTGGTTTTGATAACAGATGAATATTAAATTCAGCGTACGGGGCAAGGTCTTTTAAAAAATGCATGAGGGGAAGGGCAGTGCCACTGAGAGGGCGAAGGTGGATGTTGGTGTCAAACACTGTACAATATTTATTGTTGCAGACGAGTCCCTAAGAAGTCGCCCCCGTCATCCAGGTCTGCATGCGTTTTTTTTTTTTTTTTTTGTCAACTAGTGATGCTCAGCTGAAGTTGAACCGAGCTGTCGAGTGACACGTCGAGTTATCGCCGATATCTCGTTTTCCCAGATGTTCAGGTTTTCTATGATGATTTTGAACAGAACTATTGTGTTGATGTGTTCCTATGGTATCATGAGTTCATTTCTTCTATATTCAATATTGTTGACCTCATTGAATTTTGACTGGGTTTGAAGCTTTTTTTTTTAAGTATTATTATTCCAGTATTGTGCAAAAATGATTCCTTTGTTTGGCCTTTGTATCTTTTAAAAGGAAGAATAAATAAAAATTAAAAAAAAAAGGAACAACACTTTTGTAGTGGCTTTGAATTGTTTTGAATAGCCGAGCAATTATCTTCACCCTTATATTGTCGGGTGGGGAGATACATCCCCTTTTTTTTTTTTCTTTTTTTTTGAAAATTATAATACCAAATTCATTTGAGCTGTTTTCCATTTAAAAAGGTGGGGGATCAAAAGACCAAAAGCACTGAGGGTCGTTTTGGCGGTTTAGCATTTAAACACCCCCGGGGCATAATCTCTCTTTATACCATATATATGATCTTCCTAAAGGTGCCGTCACCCACCCAGGACGTCACCCTTCTCAGTCTCATTACAGCCGGCGAGGGTCGCGCCGGAGGTGCTGAAATCTCCGCGGGCCGCACAATCGTATGCAAATGCATTCGGGCCCCTTTCACCGGTGGATTCGCGGTTGACTCGGTTCGTCTCGGGCACCAAGTATTTAGGGGGAAAATGGTTGTTGCAGTTGATTTTGAAGTGGATAAACGAAATGCTTTTTTTTTTTTTGTAACGAATGAAAACGGGGCGCCATACGTTCCCTTTATGTTCTTCTCTTTTAAACTGAATGATCTCTTTTCTAGCACTTTTTTCTTTAATAACGGTGTCGAACTCAGGTGTGTGTACCCCTTGCCGGTGATGTCACTGTTGACCGATTGACACCTGGTGTATTTATGTATACACACACACACACACACACACACACACACACACACACGCAAGGGTGTATCTGGCACTTGGGTTGACCTCATCCTTGAGAGGGTACGGTTGGCCTCGCAATAAAACCACTGGGGCTCCGCAGGCGTCTCTCTCTCTCTCTCTCTCTCTCTCTGTCTGTCTGCCTGCCTGTCTGCCTGCCTGTCTGTCTGTCTGTCTCTCTTTCTCTCTGTCTCTCGCTCTCTCTCTACTACGCGCTTGAGAACCCGCAGCCGCGACCAGCAGACGCCCTTTTTTGGCTCCGGCTTCTTACCGCCGGCACCCACCGGCAGACCAGCTGTTCTGCGTCAGGGACGGCGTTAAAGACCTAATGACGGCTTTCTCCCCTCCGCGTCCCCTTTTAATCAAACCCCAAATCTCCCCATCGCGTCCCCCCACCAGCCCTGTCTGTTCCCTGAACAGCGCGCGGAGGAGTTTCACCGTGACGGCGTCGTCGCAAGGAGTTACGAGGCTGCAAGGAATTATCAGCCTTGATCATTTCTGGAAGCCTCCTTTGAAATAGCTATATTTTTGCTTCAATGGGGCGACCCTTGAGCGATCCTGATATTGACGTCCTCTTTCATCCTAAAAAAAAATCAATTGAACAACTGATGACAATAGAAAAGCCCTATGAAAGACCAATGGCTAGGCAGTATCTTTCTGGAAGTATCTGGATAATTGTTTACATATTTTTGTTGTGGGGTGGTATATAGCATTAATTGCAAGTGGAAGCAGAGGTCTGTGAATTACTCATGAGGAATGATCAACTGTTAAAAAAGGAATATAGGCGTTATTCTATTCAAACGTGATTAATTTGTTACTTAACTACTGTTTCTTGAGTTACTATACGTTACGTTTATGTGGCACTTCTTAAACAATATATGTTTCATTTTTTTGATTGTTTTTGCTTTCTGTCGTTTGATTTATTTAGATGTTCCAAATGAAGAATTTCATCATCATCATCAAGTATTGATATGTAAGTCCTAAAATTATGTGCGTACCAAGCTTTTAAGTAGATACTTGCATTTAATTGTTTTTGAAACATCCCTGAATGGAATATTGAAATGCCACCTTCCTTTCTCACAATTGTGAAGAACCACTAGACAAAAATGGGAAAGTGCCTCTCTAGAAATTATCAAAACAGGAATGTCTCTTCATTCCTGGAGTTTGAGGTGATTTTATCCAAACAAGCTGTCGTCAGGTTCATTAATCGCCTTGAAAAAATGCGTTTAATTTGATCTGTCTGCGCCGTCGTCGGTTTCCTGGTGTGATGATTGCTCGGAGGTGGATGGAGGCCAAAGCAGGCAGGAAACTGGAGGCGCTGCAGGAAGGATCCGCTCCTGGAAAACAACCGCTATTTTAGCTCATCCCATCTTCAGGGACGCGATGTGTATATCCATATATATGCACAGTATTCATATAAGAGGGGGGAAAACATGTTATTTCTCCTCTAAATGGCTGCTTGTAACTGTTGATTTGGCGGGTGATGAAGGGCTTGAGCGTCGCCACGTTCGCGTGCTTCATACATTCCGTGGCAAATGCACGGGAGATTGTAGTGATTTTTTTTTTTTTTTTTTACAACCCATTTCGCCCTCTTATCTTGTAATCGAGCTGTAAACCCGCGCGCCGCTCTCCGGTTGGTGTTTGGCTGATGCCGTCCTCTCTAATCTGTGCAGTCACACACACACACACACACACACACACACACACACACACACACACACACACACACACCTTTTTTGTTGCGACTCCTCTTTCCATGAGGGGTCTCGGCTAATGACAGCGTGTCGCCGCGATGCTGACACGATCTTGGCTCTTCAATCAAACCGCGC
>CAAKHG010028940.1:20150-56155 GCA_901007715.1 Dactylopterus volitans
CCCGCGCGCCGCTCTCCGGTTGGTGTTTGGCTGATGCCGTCCTCTCTAATCTGTGCAGTCACACACACACACACACACACACACACACACACACACCTTTTTTTTTTTTGCGACTCCTCTTTCCATGAGGGGTCTCGGCTAATGACAGCGTGTCGCCGCGATGCTGACACGATCTTGGCTCTTCAATCAAACCGCGCAAATCATCAGCATACGCGCGCGCACACACACACACACACACACACTCTCTCACACACACACAAACACACGGCCTCTCTCTTTCATGTTTGCCTCTCTGGGCCGCAGGTCCAAGCTCCGCTCGCCACTTTGGGCCTGAATGTTGATGCCTCGCAGAAATTACACCCCTCCAAACGCCGCAGTCGCCCAGCAGTTCACAGGGGCTGCTGGTATTTGGGGCCCCAGGCCAAAACCTTTCATCTGGGGCTTTGGGAAGAGCACCGGTCTGGTCTCTTCAAACACACTGGGAGATAATGGCTTAGAGACACACGGGGAGGGGAAAATGGCGCTGGATGAGAGGGAGGAGGGTGCGAGAGAGGGGGGACGGGCGGGAGCAGGGGGGCACTCGGCAACACCGAGGGAGGTTTAAGAGCTTGTTCTGTTGATGACTCATTATGCCGCCTCCTTAAAAGTTACTAGGCATATTTTAAAGCTGCACAGTTTTAAGTTTACCGCGAAACCGAAATGCCCCTTTTCGGCCCGGCGAGGGGAGGAAAAAAAAAACGGCATCCAAGCGCACTTGCTGCGACAAAATAACGAGCCTCTTAAAAACCTTTTCATCCCGACCTGCTTTCTGGACGTGCCGCCGGCTGACCGCGCTTCCGTTGGCCAGCCCGCCGTTTCCATGGGAATATGTTGCGTGTCCGGCCCGTTTGTTTTGCAGGGAACCTGCTAGGTTGTGGATATGTATAGTATAAGACTATATTGCTCCGTGAAAATCGCCTCTGGCTCCCCGAGTGGATGTTTGACAGATTATCAATAAAAATCCAAGTCTCTTCCTCAACTGGTCCAGGCAGATTGCCGCCCACCTTCAGTCTGGATCTCCTCCAGGTTTCTTCTGTTAAAGGGAGTTTTTTTTTTGCCAAGAGTTTGCTCACAGGGGGACTTGGGTGCCTCTTTATAAACTAGAAAGGGCTTGATCTAGACCAGGTTCTTGCGAAAGGGCCCCTGAAATAACTTGGGCTGTGATTTAGCGTCATGTAAATAAAACAGAATCGAATTAAGCTGAGAGCCTCTCAGCCCAAGTAAATAAACTTGCATCCATATTTGTCGGGTGCCGGCGGCTTTCAGGGCCAAGCCAAAAGAATGCAACTTTCTCCCGATGCCAAAAGTGCAGTTTTTGTGAGACACTTAAAAGAGTAACTGCGGAGTGGCGAGGAAACCTCTGCGACCGACTAGCTTGTAGTTAGTGGGCGCTCTTTAGCTGCAGGATGTGACCATATTCAGACCTCTGTGGATTAATGACGTCACAGGGGCACGAAAGTAGGAGAAAAACACTGGAAACCAAGTGCTCACAAGGGCTTCTCTCACATACATTTACCTCATTATTTGAAACATTGGCCATTTAATATAAATATCTGACAGTACAGTAAAACCAGCACAGTTGTACTATAGAATATGATGATCATTTGGGAGGATACATGATCATGAAGACAAGCCAACATCTAAAAAAAAAGTTAACTCAGAATTGAATAATACTCTATCTAGTGAGCCAGAAATGGCTTCGATGTTGTGGCAAATAGGTTGATAAGCAGTTAAGACAATGAGGAACGATGTGAATATTCCCCTCTTAAGATTTCCACCCCTTTAACACAGCTTGGTCCGCATTGACTTCAACTGTGGAGCCGTGTCGTGTCATTTTACAACCAAAAGTTTACACATAAGAGCCTCTTGTCATAAAAAAGCACACGGCAGGTACGGAGTGAAACCAATCCATGTTTGCCGCTCTGCTTCTAGAGAGGACGCATGCAGGTAGTAGGTGATGATGGTGGTGAGGGCTCTCACAATATGTGCTCTATGATATTTGCAGGTGGAAAGGTCTCGCCGTCAGCAGAGACTAAACGTTCCGAAATGCGTAGTGGTGTCGCGCAGCGTGCCCTTAAACATGGGAGGCTGCACATTTATGAGCCATTTTTTGCGGCGCAGAGGCTGAACTATCCACATCCGAACCCCCCAAAAAGATTCAGCCCTCAAAAGTCATGTGCCCATGGTCCCCAGATGACGGGGCTTCCTGACTTTCACGATCCGCTGACGTTTCCTGAAACGCAGAGGCGCTGGCGCGGGCCGTCGCCTCCCAAAGCGTCTCGGTTTGCAGTTTTTGAAAGGAAGTCCCAGGCAAGGAAGTGGAGCACCCAAATATTTACTTTCAAAGCACATACTGGGTGGACGAGGACGGTGGAAGGGGGGGGGGGTTGGTGGAGAGGGAGGAGGCACGCGACGGGTTACCCGCGTGCGGTCCGTCAACATCACCCAAGCTATAGCAAGGGCTGGTTGGTTGAGTAACACAGAACATCTTCTTCTGCACGAGTGAAGCGACAGGAGAGGAAGACAGTGGTGGTTCCAAATTTTCACATTTCCACTTATTGAACACTGATATAAATAAAAATAGCGTTGTAATGCAGCATTTTGAGGTAAATAAAGTAGAAACTACCCTTCCCATATGTTGGTCGTAACATGGCCTTCGCTTATTCTTACTGTTGACCTAATATTTTTAGCTGTGGACCAAATTGCTTTCAGATTTTTTTTTTTTCCCCAACGTTATTTTCAGTTTTCGGATACACTTGGTTTGGTTCATGCCGACAAAACTATTTTAGCAAAACATGGTCTTGACTGAAATACAGCTTTTTACAATGTCAATCGCCAAAGCTCACTGAAAGAGCGGCGTCTTAGAAGAAAGCCTCCCAAAGGTCGCCTTATAAACCTGGGTGCAAATCGCGCTGTTAGCTGCTAATGGCATCTCTCTGTACTTTTTTAAAAACACGCTGTGATGCTAATCTCATAGTGTTACTAGAAATTTAAAGAATATGACACCATAAATGGGGAGATGCAGAAAGAAAGTAATTAGGCTGATCCCGCATGTCAGGATCGACTGTGATGTCTGACAACAGCAGCAGCTTCAAGTGAAACTTGGTGGTTTTCTTCCAGGGGCTGAACCCACTGCCACACACACACACACACACACACACACACACACACCCCTCAGATCACGGTCGCCCTTGGGTTTCTGCTATGCCGGCCGGGTGTCAGTCAAGTCTAGAGAAAACATGGATGGCAGCAGAGGGAGGGCCGACCACAGAGGAACGCACTGTGTGCAGGAGAGATTTAAAAAAAAACACACACAAAAAAACGTGTTTTTGTTTTCTTTTGTTTTGTTTTGTTTGGGATTCTCCGAGCAGCGCGGCCGCTGGTGTCAGTCAGTGATAGGGGTTCACCGTGCGCCGGTGTCAGGAGGGCGAGCTCCATCTGCGCGGTGATGAGCGGCCCTCGCTCCAGACATGCGGCTGTTGGCACGGCAGCGGCGCATTCTGCTGGAGCCCCGGCGGACAACCGGAATGGCTCCTGGTTTCCTTCGCGGGCCGCGTTGCGTTTCGGGTGCTGGCGACTGAAATACGAGCTTGTCAGGCGGTGTCTGCTGCTTGAGGAACAAGCGCCGCCGGCCTCCGCGCAGGCCTTCAACTGCCCTGCTGCTCCACAAAACCACAAACATCTCTGCAAGCTCTTCCATCCCTCGCGACCGAAATCGCGCGTTTCACATTTAAATCAATTTACAAATGGCAAATTTTATGAGCATTTGAGTCGGCCTCTTGGGTCGGGTCGCGCCGGGTTGCGTCATCCAGAGAAGGTGCTGTAAAATCCACCTGCATCGTAAAGCGTCTCTCCCCCCGCCCTTGAATGGACTTCAGCCTTGTAAAAGCGCCACATTGAAACGGTTTGTTTAACGTTCATTAGCACTTTTACCTGAATAAACAACATCCTGCAATAACTGTTGACAAAACTGTTTTGGTTGCAGAAGGTTTTTTTTTTTTTTAAATATGTATATAAATATACTGTATATCATCAGTTGCACTTGACCACATTTTCAGTGGAACGAGACGGCGTCCAGAAGGGGTCAAACAGAGGTGCCGAAGGAACTGATGGTCAGTAAATAAATGAAAGTATTAAGTTGTCATCACTGAATTCATCGTGGATTTTAACCCTCCCGCCTCTCAACTTGCTTTCAACATGGACATAAAGGATGCCATTTGAAAGGTTAGATTATTATTATCATGATAATTATTGATTCTTAGTGGGGATGTAAACAAGTGTGGGAACTCCTGGGACCTCATAACAATAGACATCTTCCTAAACCTTTCTGAGCATTACTTGTTTGACTGCGTAATCTGATTTATTGGTTTTCGTTTTTATCCATTTCAGTGATCTACATTAAAAAAACAAAAAAAAGTTAGGAACATGTGGCATGACATGTTTTTAAGCTCTTACCTGACCTCGCTGTCAGGTTAGAGCTTGACCTCTCTGCAAATCCCAGGATAAGAAGTATAAGCTGCACTTCTTAATGCTTTCCCTACTCTCAAATTGTCTATTTACTGTATTTGAGGCTGGAAAACAAGAAAATAAGTCATAATTTTTTTTATTCTCAGAAATATTAGACAACCATAAACAAAGGAAACTAAGCAATCAAAATTCTGCGCCGTGACCTTTTGCTTCACAGCCGATTCATCCAGTTTATTGGAATTTTTTAATGAAAATTAAATGCTGAGCGTACAAAAGAAATATGAACTGTGCTAAGTGATTAAAAAAAAAAAAGGAAAAAAAAGATTAAATGCGCAAGAAAGTGACTGGTCCCCGCGGCAGTTGTGTGTGTGTGTGTGTGTGTGTGTGTGTGTGTGTGTGTGTGTGTGTGTGTGTGTGTGTGTGTGTGTGTGTGTGTGTGTGCAATTTGGTCACCAGGTGTCTTTGTCAAATTTTTATCTTGTTCTTGGAAAATTAAAAAAGCGACTAAATACATGTAGTTGTTCATAAAGTGATGAGAGTACTTGTTGAAATAGTCTCCTTGCAGGGCTCTTCCCAAGCAACATTATGGGGGAGATTATAAACACAGTCAGTAGGCGTTGATATTCATATTATATACTCACTATTGGCCATCTGATATAATAATTGACGATTCTAGTTCCATTGATACGTGAAGGCAAACTATTTTATCCTTTGATTTCATCTCTTTATTCTTATTAGTTAGTTTGATTTCCATCCGTTTGCTTCTTGGATGGTGTCACCCCCCCCCCCCCCCCCCCCGTCATCACTGTTGCTCGTGGTTCCGTGAGCGCATGCGTGACATCTGGGTCTCTCCATGGTCTATATACTGTACGCTGAAGGTTTTTTTTTTTTTGAGGGAGCTTCAAAGGGGATGCCTCCCTTGACGTCAGCGCGCCCTCGGCGGCGGGACGGTCCGGTGCGCGGCGACGCGGCGGCGGCGGCGGCACAGACGCAGGAGAGGATGAAGTGATCCGGCGGCGGGCGGACGACGGCTGCGTATCTGTGAGTCTCGACGCACTCTCTCTCCCCCTCTCTCCCTCTCTTTCTTTGCGCACTTTCGACGCGCGCCGGTCACCGGTGCGGGTTGCGCGATTATCGTGTCGTCGATCGCGAGGCTGCACAGGGAGATTTTTTTTTTTTTTTTGAAACGTTAATGCTTTTTTCTTTCTTTTTTTTTTTAAAGGAGAGTCGCGGCTTGAATTAAACATGTGCAAACTTTAAGGGAACACAGTGGGGGAAAGAAAAAACTTGCACAACTTTTTGTTGTGAAAAGTTCTATTTGGCACGAAGGGAGAGCAATTACTAAAAACACAAAGTAGGGAAAGGTATTTATTTTTTTTAATCTAATTTAGTTTTTAACTCATTAGATTTAGAGCCGCAGAACAAGATCTCCCCTCTATAATCTTCTGCCTCGAGCCCCTGTGTTGTATTTTATCTTGACCCACTTAGTATGTTACGTTAGGAGCCGTTTAAGGACGAATTTTCATGGTTTTTTTGTTTTGTTTTGTTTTTTTGTGTCTTTTTTAATTTAGGGCTCAACTTTAATTGTGGCACTTATCACAACAACTGCTAATCAGCCGCCCGCGGTTCCACAGCCTTACCCTGCTGGTATTTATGACCGTTTTGAATAAAGACCACTTTTTTTCTTCTTTTTCTGCTCCCTGGGTTCAGCAGAGGTCAGAGCCATGCTGCGTCTCCTGCGCCCCCTGCTGGCCGCCTGCTTGTACCTGCTGCTGCCTGGCGGACAGAGCAGGATCCCCGGGTACAACAACGGCTTTCACTACCAGGACATGAGCAATGGAAACGGCAACGGAGAGAGTACGTCCCCAGTGTGTGTGTGTGTGTGTGTGTGTGTGTGTGTGTGTGTGTGTGTGTGTGTGTGTGTATGAAACCATGTCTTTTATTATTGAGATATTTTAGTAGATTAGAACTGATCTTAGAGTTATATGCAGGTTAGAATCAGGGTAACAGTTGGGGCACTTCTTTGCGTTGATCCGAGAAAATGAGTGATGCCGATGAATGTCCTCATAACTATATGGAGAAAAGGATCATTGTACACGCGTCGCCTGTCTGCAACACAGCCGGATCAGTGGAACAGCGGAACAGTGGAACAGCGGGGTCACCGCAGAAAAACTGTGCTCATGAATGGTGTGGTTCTCTGTTGCAGCGGCCATGCGCGAGTGCTGTGGAGCTCGTTTCCGCATTTACACCCAAATCGACACTCGATCCAAACGTGACACGTAGAACATGGACGGAACACCAAATGTCTAAATCATAATCAGCCGGCGACGTTACTGTCAAGGGGGTTTGACACGTGCAGATTCGATCGTCATAGATACGGCTTGATGCTCATTTTGCTTATTTCTATTTGGGTCTTTTCAAAAAAGGCAGGCAATCTAGTGTTATTAGGAAAAAAAACCATCTCAAAACAGAACTTTTTTTTTTTTTTAAGCAAACACATTCCACAAGTGTTCTCAGGCCCTCTCTCCTGTGGAGGTCTGTCGTCCTCGCACTGAGAAGCACATGACTCGGCTGCGTTAGGCTGGAAGACGCCGACTGAAACCTGTTTGTGCCCGTCCCTTTAAATCCGAACCCAAGGCTGCTTCTTGGACCGATGTCTGAGAGAGTCATGGCTGAAAAGACCTTTTTTTTTATATATATATATACTTTGAAATACTGTAAAATGAATAGCGACAATGGCAGGTGAAGACGAAGTATTTGCAACCTTGCCCAGATATGCGAACTCACCCCTGACCGAAACACGTTGCATCCGTGGCTCTGTTTCTCCAGTCTACTTCAACGGCGTGCGCCTCCATGTGGAGTCCCCGCAGCTGTCGGTCTCGGCCACCAGGGGGAGCAGCGTCACCCTCCCCTGCCACTACCACTACGAGCCCGAGCCCAGCGCCCCGCGCAGGACACGGGTCAAATGGTCCTGGTTGCCCGCCAGCGCCGCCGGTGCACCTGCTTCCCCTGCTTCCCCTGCGGCCGTCACCATGGAAACTGATGTAATGGTCGCCATGGGCAACCGCCACCGCAGCTACGGCAGCTTCCGGGGCCGCGTGCGCCTGCGGCGCTCGGCGCCGGGGGACATGTCTCTGGTGATCAGCGAGCTGCATCCCAATGACACGGGCAGATACCGCTGCGAGGTGATCGACGGCCTGGAGGACGAGAGCGTGACGGTGGAGCTGGAGCTGCGCGGTGAGTCCGGCGCGGGCGCCGAAAGACGGCTGTAGCCACTGGTGGACGGGGGCGCGGGCCAGGGAGTTTTCAGAGGCCTTATGAGGCGGAAAACTGATCTTGAAGGTTGGATGTGCGGGATGCTCGACGCATGACGCGGTGCGATGAACTTAGTGTTGCAGTGGGTCATGACTGTATCCGCGGCCCCGTTTACACGACAACGTTTTGGGGTGAAAACGATAAAAAAAACTCTGAGTTGCGTTGTCTTTTGCGGCGCCTGAAAACGGAGCGACCGGGAAACGGGCTCCAGAGTGTTAAGGTGTTAAATGGCGAAACCTTGCTGAAAATGGTCGTGCGCACACTGGATATTAAGTAAGATTAATAAGTAATATAAAATACTAAGAGTAATAGTAATATGACTAATATTCCTTGTTTCACTATTGCTCTAACTAAGCATCAAACGTGTCTGGCATGACTTACAGTTGAGAGTCACTCGAGGCAACGGTTCCACCTCGTACTCCATACAAACGCTCGTGTGCTCGCTCGGTCCATCACACCGCCAACTACTGGACTGGCATGTGTACTACAGCGCTTTGGGAGTTTCCTGCCGTTCCGCGCGTCATTTTCAAAGCGCTGCTTCACGATACCTCATCTCCCCCCCGGCGCAGGTGTGGTGTTTCCGTACTACTCCGGGAAAGGACGCTACCGCTTCAATTTCCCGGAGGCCCAGCAGGCGTGCCTGGATCAGGACGCCACTCTGGCCACGTTTGAGCAGCTCTACGCGGCGTGGGAGGAGGGGCTAGACTGGTGCAACGCTGGCTGGTTGGCCGACGGCACGGTGCAGTATCCAATCACGGTGCCCCGTGAAGGTTGCGGAGGGGTGGACTTGGCGCCGGGTTTGCGCAGCTACGGTCAACGGCATCCCCACCTCCAGCGCTACGATGCCTTCTGCTTCGCCGCCTCCGTGAAAGGTCGGTATTGGCGTGCGGGGTGGCGGGGCGGGGTGAACTTTCCAAAATTTCCATGATCAGTCCCGTGACGTATGGTTATCTTCTGCCACAGGGACGGTGCACTTCCTCACGCACCCGTCCAAGCTCAACTTCACGGAGGCGGTCCGGGCCTGTGCCGGCAGCGGCAGTCAAATTGCCAAAGTGGGCCAGATGTATGCCGCCTGGAAGCTGACGGGACTGGACCGCTGTGACGCCGGCTGGTTGGCTGATGGCAGCGTGCGTTATCCTATCACAAAGGCCCGGGCCAACTGTGGCCCTCCGGAACCCGGGGTGCGTAGTTTCGGGTTCCCTCCTCTGCACCAGAAATTTGGGGTCTACTGTTATTGGTAGACGCTCTCACTCCAACAAGAGGAGCAGGCAAAGCATCGCAACGGCACACTGCTTCAGATCTCTGCCGGAGCTGTTAGCGTTAGCGGTAGCCCGGAAGCAGTTTTTCGAGCAGTTAGACACTCTGTTCATTTCTGAGCTATTTTGAGGTCATTTAGGTTCATCGCTCTCCTCCTCCACGGCTAACGTCTCAGCACTGAACTCAAACACCAGCCAACAACTGCACACGCGGCACATTCTGTCACCCACAGTAGATCACTATATGACCAGAAGTATGTGGACACTGAATAACGCACCTATTTATCATAGAGCCTGACCGATTTAAGGGCTGGCCAGCAATATCGGCCAATGTTTGCATGGCGCAGGTACATCGGCATCAACAGAAAAAATGGTATCGGAAGTAAAATGGCGGATGCACAACCATAAAGTAGTGCCACAAAAACCTGACCGATTTATCCGCTGGCCAAGATCCGCATGTCAGTAAGTGCTGATATGAAGCACTTTTATTCAGCTGCATTTTAGGTGGTGCGCGACAGTAAAGCATGAATTTGTTGTAGTGGCAAATGATCTCCAACAGAGTGCACCCTCCATTCAAAGGCAGGCACAAAAAAAAACCCTCGCTGACTTCAATAGAACGTTATCACTGTTATCTGGTACATTTTACCAATCAGGCAATGACCGCTTTGTTATTCCAAGGAACCACAGCTGCGTTCTAAACAGAGTCGACGCAGCTGGACAACACAACAAGCAGGAGACAAATTCTTGGATATAAAACTGTAAATTTATCCAATAGGGCATGATGGGAGAGGGGCCTGCTCCGGTATGCATCGCAGATGAACAGACAATACAGAGTCTCTACGACAGGAAAGGACTTTGATGATTATTTAGATATATATCGGCCGATATGTTGGTATTGTAAGTTTTTTTTACACTTTAATATCGGTAATGACTCCAAAAATCAATTATCGGTCAGGCTGTGATTTGTTCTTGCTGGACATGTCTTCGAAAAACAAAAATAATGGGTCTATTGCAAATCCTGAAAAACAACTCAAAATGACATGTCACTGATGACATGTTATGGCACAATCACCGCCACCACATCCTTTATCGTGGATGCTCTTGGCCTCAGTCACGCCAGCGCAGCAGATTGTACATCATAATCTGGATGATGCATCTCCACTTCCTCACACTTTAAGCCACATTATCCAGGACTCGGAAGCCGCCATCTTGCGCCTTCTTGCCATTTGGGACCAGAGTCTACCAGCAGTGATCAGGAAATGGAGCCACTGTACTGAGACTCAATCACATGTGATCAGGTCACTGGTAAACGAATCATTTCTACTATTTGAAACATTGAAAAAACGGTTATGCAAATTTAGTGTTACGCGTCTTCTCCATCTTTCTTATTTAAGTTCCACAAACTGGAATACATAAATGCATCTGCAGCTAGCGTTATTTCCCACAGTGAAGCTATCAACCAGGACATCGCACCCCGTTACATAAAGAATAGATAAAATACATCAACATGAATCCGTGTGGTGAGGACTACCAAATAAATAATGGGATTTTTTTTATTGTGTTTTGTTAAAGTTGTTTTTTTTTTCTTCAGTGTCAGGCTCATCCGCGATCATGGAGGCAGTAGATTTATGACCTATACTCTGCGTAACCACTAGGGGGCAATCACTATCTGTTGGCTTCACTTGTGAGGAGCTGTCATGGCGTTTACATTTATATACCTACAGCAAATGTCTCGACTCTAATGACTAGCGGAATGACTCCCGATAATTTTTTGCTCGCGCTAAAATTTGCAATTGTCCCTGAAGTTTGGGAGCACCTCGATCCATCAACACTCTTGTTTTTTTCTTGCCCCCCGGCTCATCCGAAAAAAATCGTTCCCTCGCCCCACCCACATACTTGTGTACCTTGCTTAGGGGCACCGTGATGGTCACCGCATATCTTCCTGTCAGATCCGTAGAGTCGGTCCACAGGTCCCGACACAGACTCCTTCTATCACTGTGAAACACTCTGAAGTCTGTGAATCCCACATTATGAAGTCTATAGTGCTTATTTTTCCTTTTATTTCTAAGTGTGAATCAAAGTTAGCGTTCTGATTCTTTATCGTTGTGGTAATTCAAGTACCCTGTTCAAATGCAGCGTGGAGGGCGAGACTGCGTTTCATTACACACGTGTACCTTTTCGTTGTATTGCATCATGCATTTTGTATTGTTTTATACAAGTGAATAAAAACACTGCTGTTAATGACTCGAGGAGTAGAAAGGATATGATTTTAAGGACCAACTGCGTGTGCGATCATTAGAGAAAAAGAGCGATACAGCGTGCGCAGTCTGAGGGTGATGATGTCATATCAATAGCTGGTATGTTAATACTGGGTTCATGTTATATAGGATAGATGATTGAAGTGGGAGTATTTTCCACTTTACGACAGGACAACTCGGAATGGTTGTATGATTAGCTAAGCAAAGGTTAAACCAAGAGTTGGCACAGTCTAAAACACATCTTATAAGCTTGATTGTTGATTTGTTGGCCGAGTTTGCGCGCACAAAACGCGAAATTTGGCTCCGGTTTTAACTTCGCACACACGCAGTAGCAGAATTTAACCTTCGATATTGATAAAATAAACTAAAAAAACGAGAATGAATACGTACAAGTCTTCCTGCTACAAAATACAGCGGGTGGATTAGTGTGAATAGAAAAATAAGATTGTTGGCTAGTGCCAGATGAATTATAAGAAGCGCAAGGTTGTATGAGTAGCGGCGACACTGCACATGAGGTGGGTGATAAACTTTCGGCTTTAACATCGTTAAACATAATTGTGTTATAGACTAATTGGTTATGCAGTAAATTGTGAATTTTAGGCCTGCAACACATTCCGAAAAAAAAAAAAAAAAAGTTGGGGCAACAAAAGACTGAGAAAGTTCTTACAAAATCCTGTCAGGATCATGACGCAGGTAAACAGATGATTGGTCGGCCGGCGACAGCGCAGCAGCGACTGGCTGCGAGGGCCGAAGGCTCAGTCGTCCGCAAGCAACGACTGGGCGAGGTTCACTTTGTGAGGAACTGTGTGTGCAAATCGGAAAAAACAAAACAAAAAAAAAACACACCGTGCGCTGGCTTGACCGCTCGATATTTCCGTGCCTGCGCCCGTGTCTGAAAATCATCATCAGGCCTTCCTCCTCGCGCCCCTTTGCGACCTGATTTTAAAGCAAGAAATACTCGGCCGCGGCGAGCTCTCCCGAGCCCGCTGATGCCGCGTCGCCCGCTGACCGAGCGGGAATGCCGGGGCAGAGGGGTGAGACGGGTTAGTGACCCGCAACAGAGCAGCCAGTGTTGCTAGAAGCTCGCTCGCGTGCACGCGCGCGGCCGCCGCTCAGTCTGACCACGGCGCACTTTAAAAGACGAGCGGCGTCCCCGGCGGCTCCGAAAGCGAAACAGGCGTTGCAGTGATGATGTGGCCGGCAGGTTTCATAAACACGTGTTGTTGTTGTTGGTTTTTTTTGTTTTATTTAGCACCTGCCGGCCAAACATGAGTGGAACACGCACACGCTCGCACGCATTTTACATGCCTACATACACAGCTGCACGCACCTCTAGCTGACGGTGCATGCATGTACAGTATGAATGCACAAACACTTACCCATGTGCTGTTACACACACACACACACACACACAGGGCCGACCTGTTCTCAGTAGCGATGAAGGTCGTCGCTGTGGAGGCTGATGAAGGAGCTATTTACCGCGTGTTTTTTCACAGTTGGGTTCCACAGGAAGGTAAAAAACAAACTAAATGCCAGCTCTGTTCCTCAGGCATGCAGTGTTTACCTCAATTTCTTTTTTTTTTTTTTTTTTTTTTGCCAGCTTTAAGGCCAGATGTTGCCAGAAACGACAGACACCTCTGTGTGATTTTTCGGAATTTGCGTATGGGCGCGGGCGAACGTCGGGCGCACGCCATCTTGCGCAACATCTTTTTCATCTTTCAGAGACAATAACGCCACACGCCGAATGATTCCAAGTTTTATTTGGTACAGCACAGTACAGTCAACTGCATGTTCACATCGGGATTCGGGATCCGAAAACAGAGTCACATCGGCTGTCACGTCGGCGTGTGTCTTTGCGCCAATTGGACTCGTCGGCTGCGAGAATGATCAGCAAGTCGCCAACACTGACACAGAGCCACACTTTGCCCTTCAGTTCCCCAGTGAAGCGTCGCCGCGTGGACCCTCGGGGGTGGCCTTTCACGGTGAAATTTGATTAGCTCAGACAGGCCAAGAGCCTCCGAATCGGCTTGGTTTCATCCCGTTCATCAGATGTAACAGACAAACCCTAACAACTCGACCACTTCATTATGCTGCACTGCATTTGCCGCCCACAAGCATGTTAGTTAAACGATGTGTGTGTGTGTGTGTGTGTGTGTGTGGAGGGTGGGTGGGTGGTGGGGTCAGATATGGAGTGTTTTAGAGTTGAAGCAAATCTTGACCTTCAAGGGGTCATGGTCAATGTTTTCATAACCTCTTCTCCTCTTCATTATCTTCTATCACCCATCTCATCATATCTTTAAAAAAAAAAAAAAAAACTCACCTCAACATATTTCTACAGCTCGCAGCTTCCTCCCCCTTCAACTTTTTTTTTTTTTTTTAAATCACTTCTCAGGTTTCTGATTGTAAGACTCCGTCACACCAAACGTTTTAACAGAAAACTCAAGAAAGAGGCCTGGACGGAAACATCCCCGCGTCTGCTCCTGTTCAGTTGGGTCAAATCCGTCAAAAAAAAAAAAAAAAAAAAAACGGCTTAAGAACTAACTTCTGCAATTAGATCAAACTAACAGATCAGCGACTGGGCAAGAATTAGGCCGCTAACGAAATTAATCAAACAATTAAATTTGTGTGAGTTCTTGACAGATCCTGCTGTTCAGACCAAAAAAAAAAAAAAAAAAAATGTATATTCAAGAGTCTCAGTGAGAATTCTCCTCCATTAAACAAACACGGTTAACTAAATGCTGGTCCTCACACATGCCAGTGCTGACAGAGGTCATGAGTTGCCCCTCAGAAGTCACAAAAAAAAAAAAAATATATCGACCCAAACCTGCCAAACAGGATGTACATCTTTCTTCCAAACCCAGTGAGATTTGTGCTACCCTGGACACTCCTTCTCGTTACCCTGTACGATTTCTTCGTCACGTCAGCCGCAGATGAGGATTGTCTTTTCTTTTTTTTTTGTTTTTCTTTTTTTTGAATGTATAAGGTGCACTGGATTCAAATAACTGGCACAGAAGTGACTGAAGACCTCCAAAAGTGCATGAGTGCTGACTATTTAATTCCAGCTCTGCCGCAGTGACTTAAATCACATCTTGAACTTGGATTTTTATTCATCATCAAATGGAACAGCACAATTGTTTCAGTAGCGCAGCGGTTCTCCAATTTGAGGTTGTGACAGAGGGAGTTTTTTTTGGGTGGGGGGGGGAGAAATTGACAGTGGGGGTTGAGGGAGAAAAGCATTTCCGCCGTACAAATGTACTGCTATGTTGGTTTTTTCTTACTCAGATTTTTTTTTTTTTTAATGCAAAACTGAAGTCGTCTTCTAATTATCCCCAAAACCAGTATTATATGAGAGAGGCGCCACTAGTCACAACCAAAAAGCTAGAGAATCACTGTCTTGGCATACATTGTAAGAAACAGCTGGTTTCCCTAGAGTCTAAGACCAAAAAAAACAAAACAAAAAAAAAAAACCCAAAATAAAAAAACCAAAACACTAAGAAACACAGATCTAAAAACACAGCCTAGCAGTAGAGCGACAATCTATGTAACGATGCGTTTGACGTCAGAGAATTCACATTTGTGTTGGCCTGGTTCGCACTTTGTGTGTCGCTTATTTAAGTCGCGATGGATAAGATTATTTGTGTTTGCTTATCGCTCATGACGCAAATGTCTCCGGCTCCCAGTTCCCATGTGGCACAACTGGCTTGTGTTTTTTTCGTTTCTGGTTGCTAGCGGCAGCTATCGGTACGTTAGTGTTGCGTTCAGGAACCCTGCAGTAAACTGAGCTCTCGCAGGATCGCATAGTAAAAGTAAAAGAATAAGGCTAAGTAGGGAACCATTTCTATAGACACTGTGCAATCAAAATACTTTTGTGTTTTCTTACTTCACATGCAGTACTGGCAACTGATGGCAGGAAATTTTGTGCACTGGGATATTAGTTCTCTAAATGCTGGATCACAGCTATAAATTAGACACTATAAATACATATACTGCCTTTCACTGAAATGACACTGGAAGATCTAAAACGTTAGTCAATGAGACCATCACTGTCTAGATGTGCTTTAGTGTTTGTATTTACACGAGGGGAGAATGTTATATTTTTGGTCGGGAATTAGCATTGGTGTCTGTGCTTCTTAACAAGAGGGGTCCTCTGTGACTCTCTGTTGTATGTCCTTTCAGTCCTGCTCAGAGCAGCTTCCTCTGTTCTCGCTGGCTGCTGACTCCTTTACTTCTGCTCCTGACGGATCTTTTGTGTAGCCTGTTGCTGTTGGCGCCGGCTGGGGGAGAGAGGGCAGGCATACTGATGATGTCACGTGACGACGGGACGCACGGCTTCTCAAAAGGTTTTTCCCGCACACGTGGTGGTTTATGCCGCGAGGTTCGAAGCTCCCGTCACCCGCTTGTCTTCGACACATATGAACAGATTGAAAGAGCCGTTTCGGAACATGGACCCACCACATGCTAAATTAATTTGCGTGTGTTATTAATACTGAATGAGGTCTTACTTAAAAGAGTCCATATGATGCTTTTTCTTTTGTTCCTTCCCTTTCCTTAAGAGTGCTGTAGGGCTTTCGAGTTCTCTCCTTAGTATGCCTGCCATTACTTTTGCAACATTGTGATGTCAGACAGCATCACCTTAAACTGCTGATTGTATGAAGATATGGAATGTTACCAGCTAAGCAGTCCCTCCGTTGGCTGGATGCAAGAACCAACACAAAAGTCACCATCTACCGCCAAACATTCATTGGGTTTGCCTCATTTTTGATGGAAATATGGAATGTCCCCGCTGATGTGACGCCTCAACCTCAACAATGATCGGTTCCAGCTGCAAGTTACCCGCCCTCAAAAATGGAGGCTATGAGTTTAGTCATGTTTTATGTCATTTTAATTATTATTTTGCATTTGGCTGCGAGGGGGTTGGGGAGGCTGAAATCTTCGCAGCCCGCCCGGATCGGATCGGATTCCTGTTCTAGCATGTGAGGTGGTGAAGTTTTTGAAGGTGATGGTGATGACATACATTTTATTCTAAATTTGAAGACAAATCAAGTATGTAGTGTGTTTCAACTGCTGGGTTCCTGGTCCTCAGTGTATTCTAGATTAGCAAGAATTTCTGTGTGCATGGACAACCTACTGAACACACACAGTTGCCCCACAAGGCCATGAAACGTCATCCATGGAGACAGAGAGTACATTTAACCCTAAAACTAAACCCTAAAAGTATGTCGCGCAGGGAGTTTGAGTGTGTAGTGTGCATCGTAGGCATGTGGGATGCCGCTGCAGTCAGTTTTTGCTCCCGCCTGCGTGAGCAGACCAATCAGATGCAGTGGCAAAAATGAGTCATCTCGGACGAAGGTGTTGCACTAATGGACAATACGAGAAGAGTGTAATGTTTTTGAACAGTAAAGCATGTAAACCTGTTCTAGTGGACAACCAAACTATATAAAAAGAAAATTAAAATTACCACGATATGGACTCTTTAAAACAAACTGTGGGCATTTGTGCCAAACAGACACTTCATAATATTGCATCATTTGTGATTATGAGTTGTTGTTTGTTTGTTTTTCCTGCTCATGCTGTTTAAAGTCTTAAGCTTGAAATTCAATACTCATACTATTGCCTTACTATCAAGACATTCAACGATCAAAATGCAAACTTACTGTCTGTGCATTCCACTTGTGGTTCCTCCCATTGTCCATTTTCCATGCAGCGTATGATGGGCAGGTGGCGCTGTGTGTAGCCTGCGTCACACTGGTAGCGCACTTTAGAGTCGACGGGGTAGCGCTCTCTGCTGCCGCCCATGGGCCTGCCGTGTTGGACCTCAGGCGGCGCGCCGCACGAGACTGAAGGAAACAACACGGCGGTGGTCTCCATGTCACTCACTCTCGCGGGCCATCGAGGTGGTCGATTTGGTTTTTTTGCCGTATAATTTCACTCAGCGGTCTCGGTTTTCGTTTATAGCTTAAATCATGCGCTTAAACAACGGACCATCTCGCTGGTTGTGGCCATTATGAATGAGATTATCTCCAGTCGCAGCAAATCCAACCTAATCTATATGGCAGAGCAATAATTTCTAGACCCCGTCCCTCGACGAGGGATAGTCATAGTTTTCCAAACGCAAGCCTACCAGGTTGAATCTTGCAGGTGAAGGGAAGGTAGTAGTTGCAGGGCACGTCGTTCCACTGGCCGCCCTCATGTCCGATCATCACCACGCAGTCCTCCCCAGAGTTGAAGTAGTTGTCTGGCTGGTTGGGCCTCCAGTTCTCATACGTCTTAGGCGGTTACAAGGAAGATCATGTATTAGTGAAGGACAATATTTGAGTAAAATGGGGAGAAACAGTTTGTTTAGCTGGTAATCGAAGTAAAAAAGTGAATTCTACTGTCCAATTTAGAGAGTCACTGCAGTGGCCAATGATGCGTTAGCTATGAGGAGTTCCCATCGGCCTCATAACTTACCAGTGGAGTGCGGTCTGTCCAGCGGAACTCGTTCTGAACATCCTTGTCATTGAGTCCAATCCACTCGTAGTCCTGACCTCTGGCTGCTAGGCAAAGGGAAGGACTTTATCTTTTGGACAAGCCAGGTGTGTTACTCCCGTGAATTACGCTGCCCAAAATAACACATACTTGTAGTATCCTGGGAAGTAAATCGGTGGAAATGCCACAGCGCGGAATATGTTGCAGACATGATGGTTCACACTGGCCTTTCAGTTTAATGCTCTGTATTATAAATTACTCTCACTGATGGATTTTCTAGTAACTGTACTGTTATTGATACCCTCTAAATCCCAACCATGCTTCTCTATTGGTCCGCTGGCTTAGCAGCAAGTGTTGTTGCCATGGCAATGTGGATCCATGACTTGGAATGGCGATTTGGAGGGAGCACTCAGGGAAGGGGTGTCCTGGTCCGGCAGTTAAGTCTAATAATCTACGCTCTTTCTCCAGAATTGCTGACTCCACCTTGATTTTGTCGAAACGTGATGAAAATTCTGGACTGGAGTGTTTAAGGAGGTCCTGCCTTTTATTTACATATCCTCTCCATTATCTCCAGGTCATGCTTGCAAGCACACACGCGCACACATACACACACAGAGGCAGCCACTCACCGTTGAGGAAATGCTGCTCCTCTGGAGATCTGATGCTGACCAGGTGGGCGCTGAGCTCCTGACAGCGCTGCTCAGCGTCTAACCAGGTGTGTCTTTCCGTAAAGTGGAGATAGCAGCTTCCCATGAACTCCAGCCAGCCGTCGGGACACCCCTGCACAACTGCACGCACAAACACACATGCGGTCACTCGGACAAAACCCACTCACAAGTGATTACATGAATCCGAGGAGGCTCGCAAGGGGAAAGGTGACGCTCAGCTGTTTTGACGGAGCGAAGTGAATTTTAGTTCTATGATTTCAGAGGAATGACGGCAAAGTGAGCGCCACATACCCTCTTCTACTTCTGGCTGCTCCACGACAGCAGGGGTTGCCAGTGACACCGATGGTGCTGTGGTTGGGCTGGTGTAGTCTGCGTCTGAGGTCGCAGCAAAAACTGCAGGGCTCGCGGTGCTCCCCTGTTCCTCCTCCTCGTGTTCCAGTTGGTCATGACTGGCAGTGTTCTCCGGGTACGTCATCGTGGACTCAGGCGGCAGAGGGGTCCCACTGCCCGAGCTGCGGCCCAAAGTGCCACTGAATTCGTAGTGGATCCCGGAAGCACTTCCCGCCCCGCTTATTTCGACCACTCCTCGGCCCTGCTCAGGATGGTGAACCGGGGTTGGCGTGGTGACCTCCACCATCCCATCATCTGTTAGGTACACGACGTCATCGTGAGGCTTGATAAAGTGTCCAGAGGCGGAGCCGCTGCCGGAATCACCGGATGCAAAGCCACTTGGAAAGCCACTGGGGTACCCAGATCCAAAGGGACGATATCCGGACACCTCTTGCTCACCAGACATCTGGACTGTGAGGTCAATGCCACTGTGGTCGGTAAATGAGATGCCGGAAAATCCGCTGATGCCTGACCCGGATGCACTCCCGGATCCGGACACACCTGATACCAGCAAGTCTCCGCTGCCTAACTCCTGCTCAGTAAAGTCTTTATGGGTCAACACCTCTTCAATCTTCTCCTCAATAATTTTGATCAGTAAGTCCCCGCTACTACCACTGATGTCCCCACTACCGCTGGCAGAACCTGATCCTGATTCAGGGAGGCCTGACTGTTGCATGCCCTCTCCAGATGCAGATCCAGACGCGCTCCATGGTTCTCCAGATGCAAAGATGACTGCACTTCCCCCTTCTGCCTCACGTGGGCCACCAGAGGCAGAGGGCTCTCCAGAGAAGATGTCAGTGTGTCCGGAGAAGATCACGTCCAGTCCTGAACCGGAGGCGTCACCGGAGGTGACACCAGAGGCGACACCGGAGGCGTCACCGGAGGCGACACCTGAGGCGTCACCGGAGGCGACACCAGAGGCGACACCAGAGGCGTCACCAGAGGCGACACCGCTGCCGCTGGTGCTGGACTCCCCTGAGAATTCACCACTGGCTGAATGATCGGCTGAACCGAAACCTGACACATCAACAGGCACTGCAGGTAAGAGATTTGGACAAAAATTAGACCATGTACTGACTTCGACGTTTTTTTTTTGTTTTTTTTGGCACTTCAAGTGTAAAGACTAGGACAGTTTCCATTGTTGTTCCAGTTGACTTACCAGTAGCAACTTCCTGACTCGTGATGGTTGTCTCATTGATGAACTCCTCTATTTCAGTAATATTTACACTGATTTCAGTATCATTGTAGCCCACAAAAGTTTCAACTAAAGACAAAGCAAAAAATATTCATTATGTGGAGCGCTGAGCGTTTTATCTCCATGTACAACGACGTTTCAGAAGATAAGAAGGACGTTATCAAATATAACTTCAGCTGTCTTACCAGTGGGGGCAACTTCCTGAGTGGTGATGGTTGTCTCGTTGATGTACTCCTCTATTTCAGTAATATTGAGACTGATTGTAGTGTCATTGTAAGGCACAACGGTGCCAACTGAAAACAAACACGGCGAAATGTCATGTAAGAGCATAGAATTTCCAACAGCCAGCCAATATTTACAATGAGGATGATACTGATGATGATGATATTAATTATACAATGTCATATAGGACAGGTATTGCCACAGAAATCAGCAAGCTACTTTGTCCATTTATTCAATCAAATGTAACTATAGACCGGCAATAATAACAAGGAAGAATATGGATAACCGATTTCTTACTTGTCTTAACAGTGGGGGCAACATGATCAACTGTGACTGTTGTTTTTTTGATTACATCCTCTGTCACGATTGTCACCTCCACACTGGTTTCATTTTCAGCCTCGATAAGGCCAGTTTCAGCTGCAAAACACAAAATGTCTTCAATAAAGTAGAACTGGGAAACATACTGCGTTCTGTAATTTACATACTGTACATCGTGATATGGCAAAGCAGAGGCTGCTACCTTTTAAATGAAGGAAAACTATACTTTTGCATGCTTAAGTAGCAGCAGACAAGATTTTAATTTAACTTAACTTAACTTAACTTAACTTAACTTAACTTAACTTAACTTAACTTAACTTAACTTAACTTACATAACCCGGAGCAAGTAACTAAACTACTAATTGTTCTCTTACTGGGTGAAAATATATTAAATGTGGGACAGTGAGAGCCTGCAGACAGCAAGCATCCATTCATGCTAAAGATTTCTTTAATTTAAATGGCCAATTTGCCTGTGACACCGACTGTACTTCTCATATCTAAACAACTTTACAATTGATCGATCAGAAATGAAAAATGCAAACCTAATTCCTACCTCTGAAGCAGTAGGCATCGTAGCGTGAGTGCTCATCGGGGAAGCCAGTTTGATTGGGGTAGGCGTAGATGATGTGCACCCCCACCTGGCCACCTCCACAGTGGGCTCTGGGGGTTGTGATGGGGTAGCGGACGCTGCGGTCCATCAGCCAGCCTGGGCGGCACTTGTCAAGGCCCTGGTTCCAAGCGGCGTACAGCTGCCCGGTGGTGGCCAGGGTGGTGTTGAGCTTCTGGCAGTGCTGGAGGGCCTCCTCATAGGAAAAGCTGTCATAGTCGCTGGTGTAGAAGACCTCACCTTTGGGGGGGGGTTCAGAAGAGTTCAAATACATTTTATATACGCCTATCAAAG
Source organism: Dactylopterus volitans (assembly GCA_901007715.1). Lineage (NCBI taxonomy): Eukaryota > Metazoa > Chordata > Actinopteri > Syngnathiformes > Dactylopteridae > Dactylopterus > Dactylopterus volitans. The sequence goes on from CAAKHG010028940.1 coordinate 41,648, forward strand.
AATTACATTTACCCTTCAGAGTACATGTAATTGTTAATCATTTTTTCAGGGTCTGAATGGACTGGTGTCCCTCACCTTGCAGACGTTCTACATAACAAAATACATCATAGCGCTCGCTGTCTGGCCTCAGGCCGTAAGATCTGACCCCTGGAAGGTGTTGTAGATTTCCAGCACAGTTATCTCTGGGTGACACGATGGGATACCTGAGCACGAAAGAAGATTTTTTTTTTTTTTTTTGTGGAGAAATCTGTCACTGAACTGAATTGTGCTGGTATGAGAGAGTCATTATAGCATGCTGTCTGCGAAGCACTCTGATATAACGGTCTCCATGCCGCCATCTCACCTGACAGTCTGGTCACTCAGCCAGCCTGCATCACACTGGTGCAGGCCTTTCTCAAAGGCTGCCTGGAGCTGCAGTGGGCTGGCAATGACTGCTCCAATACTCTTGCAGGCCTGCTGAGCCTCCAAATAGGTCAGAGTGTACCGACCCATAATTGACCGGTAGTGGAAAACCACACCTACGGGGGGCGGGTAAGAGAGAAAATAAAGATAGGTAGGAAGTTTTGTAACTTTACGACTGGGATTTCCTTCAAAATATGTTCGTGATCCCGCATGCAACCCGTTTTACCTGTAGGAGCCATGACGGCGTCTGTAAATGTGGGTGAGATGGGCCGCGGGAAGAGACTGTCCACTTCTCCACGCTTGATCTCCTGACCGCCAGGCTGGGTGGTGATGCTCGGGAAAGCGCCAGGGGCGGGCGTCATTCTGACGATGTCTGGGAAAGGGGTGGTCCTCGCGGGCACAGCACCTTCGTCCTCACCTTCTGTTTGCGGGACAAGATTGCATTGGATTGAACATTTCCCAGTTGCTCCCCTGACATTTTAGACTCTACATCTCTCAAACAGCTATTTAAGCTCTTGGAATGTGATGGATGTTAAAAAACCTAACCAGAAAGATTTACCTTGGAAGCAGATAGCATCGTAGCGAGAATCTGGGTAGGGGTATCCTGTCTGGTTGGGGAACAGGTACACGGTTCTCACTCCCAGAAGCCCCCCCCCACACTGGGGCCTGGCGATGTTGATGGGGTACCGTACGCTCCTGTCCCCCAGCCAGCCGGCATTACACACATCCATGCCAGCCTTCCAGGCCATGTAGAGCTCTCCGGTGGTGGCGAGCCTGGCACCGAGCTTGGCGCACTGATCTCCTGCTTCATAGAAGGTAAACTTCTCTACAGACATGGAGTAGAAGACTCTGCCTGGGAGGAGAGAGGTGGAATGAGGGGAGGTAAATAGTCAGTATTTGGAGGGTTAGGTAGCGTGAAGGGATGCTACTTGTAATATTTAGAGGTGGGAGGCAAACGCACCTGACATCTTCTCAGCAAAACAGTATACATCGTATGTCTCGTTGACGTCTCGAACGCCATAGGTCCTCACACCGGGGAAGTTCTCCTTGTCTCCGTAGCAACGCTCCCGCGGCTCATGAATGGGGTACCTTAAGTGGACAAGAACGACGGCGGTCAGTAGCTACACTAAGAAATATCAGAAGCTTTAAAGTGTCTAATTTTGCTGCATTTCCATGAGTAATTATTATCCATCTGTTTTATGTATGTCATACTTACAAAAGACATTGCATTTGAAATACCCAAAAAGATATATCACGCCCAATTAAGCAATGCCGATACCATTTACCATTTTCCATTTTATCATCAGACAACTCCAGTTTCGTCAGCAGCCATACTCAAAGGCAACGTGGGAAACTGAAAGTGGGTCGCCATGTGCTCAACTCCTCCAGGCCTCTCTGTCTGGAGACTGCATGCGTGAGTTTCCCCTGAGTGATTTCAATCTAAGAACATGAAGACCGGTCGAAGTCGAAGCTCTACAGCACACTGCCCTTCGGTGTGTCTACCTTGTGACAGCCTGGCGACCTCTCCAGATGTCCCCTCTGCACGCTCCCCTGCAATCCTAAATATGGAAAGCGCGCATGCACGGATGAGCACTACCTAACAGTCTGATCGGACAGCCATCCCGCGTCGCACTGGTGGTAGCCGTCGTCGTAGGCAGCCTGAAGCTGGGCTGGAGTGGCGATGGTGGCGCTGTTTTGGATGCAGGCTGCCTTGGCTTTCTCAAACGTCAGAGTGTAGCGGGTGGAGATGGCTCGGTAGTGGAACACGATGCCTGCGATGGGCAGAGAGCGACGCGTCAGACAGAGGAACTGCGCTGGAATGTCTTTCAGCTATCATTGCCAGTTTCAATGAACTCTTTTCGTGCTGCATTACTGGCTGAACATCACCGCTGCGTTCTGTCTCAAAGAGATAAAGTCAGCCAATTGAATTATTAATACAGAATTTTGTTGTCCACATTTTTTGATACAGATCTTCTTCCAAACCCATCAATCTACAGAAATACAGCCTCTAGAGTTCTACATTTAAGAGCGTTATTTGTTATGTGTCTGGGCAAACAATAATGGAACTTCATTTTGTAGTCAGCCGGACCGGATGAAAGTGGTGTTTTGAAGGCATACCCTGAACCTGGATGTCCACAGAGTCGTAGTTATCCTCGATGCCGTGCATCACCTCGCAGCGGTAGGTGCCAGAATCCTTGGACCTCAACTCTGTCATCTCCATGGTGGCGTCAGTGGGCACCAGGGGGTAGTTGACCATCGTCACCCTGTCTAAGTACTCTGTTGCCACGTTAACCTTCCCCTCCGAGGCCACCAGGATTGTGGTCACTTTCTCTTTGGTGACGTGGGACCATTTGATGCGGTGGGAGAGCGGCGCGATCGTCGGGGCTCCGGGGTCGTTCACGGTGTTGTCCTGGAAATAGCACGGCACCACCACCTTGCTACCCAGCAGAGGATGGAGAGGCATCTCCACTGGGATGCTCACACGCAATGTCCCGTCCAAGTCTAAGGAAAAGATAAATGAGGCGTCTGATTTCATGCCATCTGTTTTGGGAAGGCCACATCTTTAAACAGGCTTATTTAATCAAATCCTGATCTGATAAAGGAGTACACAGTGGAACTGTAGGAGTAATATTTCATGATGTGAACTTTGAAGGAGCAGTTCTGAATTTGGAGAAATCAGATCATTCGCTTTAATGCTCACAGTTTGCTGAAACTGGGCCTGTTTATAAAGCAAGATGCCTGCCCGCTTTGCATAGCACGACGATTGGAAGAACTGTCTGCAAGCAAGGCTGACTTTGTCCAAAGGTAATGAAACAAATACATCAGCACTTTAAAAAGTCCTTCGTTGTGCTTTGTTCACAAGTCACTGCACAGCCCCAAGACACAGTGAAGAAAATCTCCATTAAAACCACAAGTTCTGGTAGATTTTTAATCTCAAGATTTTTTTCAAACCCAAATATGACAATGAGTGGACTTAAGAGGTTTTGAAAGTCATCTTTCCTTTGCGCAGAGTCAGGGTAGATTTTTTTTTTTTTATCCATGTTTAAAGTCCTTAGACTAAGCTAATCTAAATTCATCATTTTCTGGCTGTAGCATCTTAAAAGAAGGTGGATTTTATAGAGTGGAATTGATTTGCCCATCAAACATGGTAAGAAAGTGCATGAGTGCATTGCACTGAGGTTGAAACGCAAGCAGGTCCGACATACCATCATGGTCTTCGGATGGCGTGGTGGCCAAGATGAGGGGCAGGGACAGACACAGCAGAAGCAGGGAGGTCATTGTTACCTGAAAAACATCCAGATTGCACACAAGTGAACTCAAGTTTGAGTCGAGCTGGAGAAATAAGGAAATAAAAGAACCCGTGGAAATGGCGAGTCAAAGCTAAAGTCAGCACAAGCAATGAATAGTGTTTATACAGTAAATGGTTGGTAACATAGTTTGGATTTTTTTTTTTTTTTTTTTTACCTAAAACGCAAATATGTAAGTAAGTGTGCATGTGCGTGAAGGAACAGTGAGCTGAGTGTGTGGATGAATGAGTGGTTTTATTATTGGAATTTCCTTCTCTCCCTCTGTGTGCCACTGTGTTTGTTCCAATAACTTAACTCCTGTTTGCCTCCATCCATATTCCCCGTTTTCCAGGATGTGAAGCGCACTCAGGTGGTTACGTCAGCCGCGCTAGTTAAAGTGGAAATAGGACGTCAAATGAGTGCCTCCTATCATTTGGAAATGCCATACATGCTCTATGGGGATTTAAAGCCTCTCAGTCTCTGGGCACAGGAAACGTCTAAAGTGCTGAAATAATTTCAGTCTGAGATGGAGAAGTATGATTCATTCTTCTTGAATGTGTTTCCGTTTGTTACATACTTATCGGGGCTGGGGGAGGGAATATAGGAAGTGAACCTTTTTATTCCTCCTTAAGATAATAGCTGAAAGCCTTCTACGGCATCGCATGTATCTTTGTCCTTTATGATTCACTCCATGAATAATATCCGTGTGAGTGCAATTATGCAAAGTTTGTGCCACTGATTGCTACGAGTAAAATATGGCAGATGCATCTTTTAGCCTAAACACAATAGGCTGGACGTAAATATATGCGCGAATGTAAATGTAGGCCGGTCTGCTCCACCAAGCACGTAAGATTCAAGCGTTCAAAGATTTTATTTGTCTCGTGCACAGACGAGGAGGGTGGACTGGAAGTGAGCAGAGCTGCACCAAATTCAGTGTTGAAAAAAATTGCGATATTTCCGTAAGTTTAATAAATCTACCGCAAAACTGAGCGGGTTCTTCCTCGGCCGATGCTCCAGCCTCCCACCATGTTCAGTGAAATGCAGTCGGGTGGTTTTTGCATGAACAAGGCAAACAAACCAACAGATGCAGGTGAAAACACAATTCATAATTATAAATGAAATAATGAGACTGAGTGCAAAAGTAGAATTTGGAAATATAAAGATACAAATCGAAGACAGAAAGTTATACGAAGGCTCCCCCCTGACGAGCTCTACATTGAAATCATTAATCTTGCCGTTAAATTTAATCGTCTTTGTGCTTTCATTTATTTGTGCAATGCAGCATTTTAATAATTTTCTTAATGCTTAGCAAATTGCTTGAAATAATATCTACAGAACAACTGCTCAAATGCTGCCAATGTCCCTACTTAAGCCAGCAGATTTCTTTTTTCTTTTTAATTCTTTTGAATTTAATTGATTTTCTTGCGTGCTGTGTTTGTCAATTTGAACATGAATGTAATCGCGAAATATCAGCTGGCTCCTTCAGTCCTGCCTTCGCAACCGCAAACCCACATCTGTGGGACCCCGCTTACCACATGGCTTATTTTATCTCAACTTTCCACTGCTGTGACGTCCAGCGCAGTCAGACATGCAAAACTGCCGCGGGTCTCAACTGAACCCTCATTGTGCTGCCGGACAGACGACTGAACACTCCCAGTTCACGGCGAACAGCCCCGGAGAGACATTTACAACCAATGAACCGCAGTGGCTGACCTGAGGATGGCAGCCTCATGAAAGGCCAAAGGGGCACTGAAGCCACCTCCCGAGTTCAAGCGACTGCAGCAACGAAAGCGCCGTCGCGCATGAGCATCGGCGGCGGGAATGCGTCCCAATGCTGGCCGGGCTTTGTTTGAGTCAAAGTTGCTAAGTTGGGCCTCTCAAATGTAGTCAGATACAAAAACTGAGAACTGATATATCGATAATGTAATTTGAGATGACTGATAATGAAGTAACATGAAAACAGAAGGTAACGTGGCGGTGTGTTGTATAATTTCTACCTTTTAAAACTTTCTGAACAGGATTTAAGCTTGAATTAAACGGGATTATGGAACTGGAAACGTGCATTCTCAGGCTGGGGACATAAAGCTCTCTGGAATAATATTCGTGCTGCTATTACTATTTTCTGGGAATTAATCTTGGCCCAGTTTGACTTTCGGCACAAAGCACTTATCAGTCTCTGAGGCTGGGTGAAGAGATCCACCCGGAATAATGACGCATTGCCATACATTTGTTACCGCTCAGTCATGCTCAGCCCTGATCCACAACTTTTTTTTGACGACGTCTCGCACGCGTTTCCTTGTTTTCCTCCCGAATCTACCAGGACGGTCCCTGACATCTCAGTTGTCCGACGTTCGACTTCTCCTCGAAGCTGCCGTCTGCACTTTTTGGGCGCCAGGAATCAGACGTCAAAGCTCGGGAAATCTGTGCCTCGATTCTTCAGATGAAAAAGGCCTTGACGTCATTGCAAAGTGTAAAAAGCAAATACCCCGACCCGCATTTGGAGCCGCGGGCAGCCGAGGAGGACGCTGATGAGAGCGTGGCATGTGTTTTATCTCTAAGCGATGGGTGTATTTTTGGACGACTGCTGGAAACTCGCCGCAAACCGGACCCAATCCTCCGCCGTACGACTCTACGAATGTGCAGTGTGACCACGCCGCACTCATCTCACTGAAAGTATGAGACGTGTTCCGGTTAAGCAGCAGCTTAACGGTAGTTCGAAGTCATGTTGCCTCGTGGGCAGGAACCCGGTACAGGTACTGTAATGCGGTGTTGGTGTGTTGAGGGTTCTGAGGATAACGGGTCGATCAGAGAAGCTCAATAAAGGTGGAGGTTTTAAATTTTTTTTACGTGACTGTGCTTGAGCTCGCGAGCGCTGAGGCGTGCATTGTTTTACATGAAATCCCAGCGTCGAGGTAGGCCTTCCAGTAATGGATTAAGACCACACGAACTGGCCAGAGAACTCGCAACCTTGTAATACATTAACACAGAGAAAAAAAGAAAAAAAAACCCAACTTCTCCCTATTTGTCGAACCCGACCAACCAAAATGTCGGCTCCTCACTGCCTGCCGGCGGGTCCCTGAGCGGGTTCTCTGCTCTCTCGCAATTCAAACCGTGGCAAAAATTCGCAACGTGCACCAGGATTCATGAGCAGCCACTCCACTCCAGGTCAGATCAAGCCAATGAGCCCACTCCCCACAGTGTGCCCATTCACAGTGTGGGGTGGTTGCTGCTCCCCTGTTCGGGCACTGTGGTATGTTCTGTTCCCAGCCGAGGTGGCGGGCAATGAGGCCTTGGTCTGTTCAGGCAACGGACAGGGGCAGGGCCTTGGGGGGCGCAGCCCTGCCAAGGTAAACACAAGGCGGGCATCCAAGGGAGCCTCCCCCTCCCCAATCCTCTCTACTGAAACCCTCTAGAGGCCCTCAGCAGCAGAACAGAGTCAACATTGATACGCATGCACTCAGAAACACAGGCGAACACTCATAGATCACCAAGGGGATGTGTGGACGCGCACGTCCGATGTCCTCGGTGAGGGAAAATGCATGGGAGTGTGTGTACCTACGTCATTATTGGCACATACTGTAAGGCTTGTGTTTGAGAACACACACAGACTCTTGTACAGTCAAATGGGCGGAGGGGACGCGTCCGTATTCGCAGGTGATTACGGCCGGCATTAGTACATGGCCACATACTGCGGCGTCTGTGATTAACGGCATATTTCGGCAGCACGGGCGCATTACTCAGGTAAACGTGTCAAACATGATGTGCAGATGCTGCGCGCTCGCACTGTGCAGCCCAACTAGTGTCGGGCATAAGAAGTGGTTTTGGAGATGTCCGGCTGAACCAAAATGTGTGAAAAGTATTTGCCTCGTGAATGCCTAACAAACTTTTTTTTTTTTTTTTTCCCCATCCCCACATCAGAAAATTACAATTCACAACGTGCACTCACAGAGCCTGATGCCACCATTGAAGCGGGATGCCGCTTGCTTTCCAAGCCATTAAACTGCCCCGCTCCCTCCCAAAGACGTCCCCCTTCACAGTGGCAGCGAGAGTTTCAAGTGGAAACGGGGAGGAAATTTGGGGGCATGCGTGCACATTCATCTCGGCTCATCGGTGACACGGCGGTTTCTGATCTATAGGAATCTGTGGTCACGCTCAGCTCAGGCATGAAGTCACCGAATGCGCATTTTAGTGTCTAATTTCACGAGGAGCCAGGAGTCGACGGCGGCGTTTCCCAAGCTGAGCACCGGATGAACAGTGGGGGTTCCTAGATTCTTAGAGAAATGACTGTGAATTACTGCAAATTACTATAACTACAAATTTCTGCAGAATTTTAACTTTTTAGGGCCTCTTTTCTTTGTTGTCAAAGTCTGTGGGCGAATTTCCAACCAATGATGGGGCGGAAATGGTATATGGTCTCCCTTTATATGGCACTAGTGCAAACTTAATGGTACCCGATATGATTTTTTCATTGCATTATTACTGCCCCAAGAGCCCATTCACAAACACAGTCACCCGCACATTCACACTGATGCCCCGAGGCTGCCAGCCTGCTCATCAGTAGCAATTAGCAATTGGGCGTCTTGCTTGAGGGCTCTTCAAGGGATCAAACCAGTAACCTCCCAGTTATGAGACAGCCATTCTACCCCCTGAGCTGCGCTGCCCTGGAAGGAGACATTGCTTTTTAGGAGTCATAATCCATAAAGGGTTGGAAACCACTGACTAATGGGAAACAGGACACATTTATGCCAGTGACTGTGTGAGTTCCGGTTAACTAGCTGGTCTGAATGGTTAGTGATACCACATAATGACTTCAGAGGTCGCTGGATTTGATAATTGAATAACGTGGTGCCGTTTCATGCATGCCGTGCCTCGTGAATGGAAACCATCCAGGAATCAAACTGCTCGCATAAAAATGATGACTTCCAACCATTTCACACTCTTTAATTCTTAGAAAGCAACCTCTCCATGAAACGGAATGTGTGAAAGGTCAAGACAATCGTCAACCAATAATCACTTAAAAGATGAATAAAGAAGCTGAAAACCTCTATGAAGTAAACTCATTAAAAAAAAATAGGAAAAAAACGCCTCTAGAGCAACAAATAAATCGCCCACAGCACAAGTAGCACGGAAACTAAAAGTCAACCACCGGAATATAATCGTACTCGGCGTGCATCTAAGGTGCATCTGTCTCGGTAAACCTCCCAGGCAAATCAGTTGCCCGGCACTAACGGAGAAACTTCCAGAAGTTACCTTGGACGTGACATCTGAGTACCCCAACCAATACCTGTCCCCATAAGCAGGGAGGATGAAGCGTCCCCTGAAAAACCCCCCATTCACAATATTCCTGGTGAGTTGCGAACGTACCGTTGATGCTCCAAAGCTCCCAGTGCCAGTGACTCCAGGGGCCTCTTGCTCCTGCCAGTGTAGGAGAGCAGAAAGAAGCTTTATTCAAACTCTGCCACACATTTAGATGCTGGAAAGAGAGAAGGAGAGGGAGGGAAGGAGATTGAGAGAGAGAGAGAGAGAGAGAGAGAGAGGAAAAGAGAGAGAGGAAAAGAGAGAGAGGGAGATGTGGTCCTCTCCTGCCAGTTGGTGAGGTCATACAAGCAGCCTTTAATATCAAAGCTGACACATAGAATCAGGCAAAAAAAGAAAAAAGAAAAGAAAAGGGGGGAAAAAAAGCAGCAAAAACATCATTCTGACAGGAAAATCCAAGTGTTTCATCTGATATTGATCAAACTGTTCTGGATTAATGTTGATGACATAAACAAAGAAACAGACAAAAAAGGTAAACCATAAAGGCGATATAGAGACAAATATAGTTGACCTTGATAACGGTCTTTTTTTTTTTTAATGGCTCATATTCGATGGATCACAGCTGAAGGTATTATTATGATATGAATCATGCTTTTTATTTATTTTTTTTTTCATTTTCAAACTTGCAGTCCTGGGCTCTAACTGACGCTGACTCTAGTAGCGTCACGTGAGGGACTTTGTGTCGCTCCCTCTGTGTGCAGTAATGTTCAACAAAACGGACTTAGGCTGTGAAAGTTTGATTTCGTCTTACTTCTGGGTGGACCGCGTTCACCAGTCTCCACTCTCCACAGACGCGTTCCGGGTGTTCATCACCTGGCGCCGTTTGCCATAAATGATGCCACGTGTGACAGTAAGCAGGCCATTAGACCCATTTTGAACAGAATCTGCCATTCTTGTCGGTTTACTCAGATTTAAAGGGCATTTAATAAACGGGACAGACGATGAAATATTCCAAAATGAACGTATGAAAGTACTAAAAAAAGGAATGGCATGTGAAAATTGTGTCAGCAGGGGATATAGTGTATGAATAATATAGTGTGAACATGCTGGAGGAGAAGCATATTTTTTTTTGAAAAAGCCAACCGTTATGTATGGAGAGAGATCTGGGAACTGGAATGGGCGCAACTGGCCAAGTTCCTCTCAGCCCCTCCCACATGCTGAGGAAAGAGAAAAAAAAAAAAAAAAAAAAAAAAGACCACAGAACACAGCCAGCAGGTTAGCACCACCGCGCCCCACCCGGAGGACGAGATCACACCAGAATATCAAAAAAAAAAGGAAAAAAAAGAAAGTGAAACAGGCAAAACGCGAATCAAAAAACTCAAAAAAACAAGAATAAACTGCAAGCGCAGAAGACAGCAAAGCATCTGCCGTTACCTTGAGTCTTTACGCGCTTTATGCGCTATATCACCGAGCAAGACGTCCTGAGAGCACCTCCTCATCATCTGGTTTAGGCATTTGAGCGAAAGGTCAGGGGGGGGTCACGGACTGCCTTGACCTCCAGTGGCATCTGTCAACCTGCACGTGCACGTAAAAGTGACATAAAAAAAAACAAAAAACAACCCCAACAAACTCTTTTCCAAATGAGCTGACACTTTCTAATTTCTTTTGCTCTTTGTCCAGCACCGCCCCACGAAATTAATTCCACCAGACGCAGCCGCACTTTGTGTTTGATGCTAATTAAATGCTAAATTAAACGCCGGACCCTAACTGCATTTTAAATTATGAACGTCAGCTGTTGAATATTTTTAGCCATGGTGTAAGATATCCTCATTAGCCAGTTAGCATTAGCCAGTTAAAATAAATAAATCTTGCTTTGTTTATATCGGCGTTTTACCTGCGCATATTCTTCCCCGCTGATTTTTGAAACACGTGCTTGCTTTGTTTCTTGGCGCGTTCGGGTCTGCAGCAGATCGGCGGAGTGGTGTGAAACCGCTAGCAGGACTGCACCACTGCCCGCGTGTGCGACCACACCGGCTCATATCGTTCATACTGCTAACGTTTTATCCCGGTGCGTTAAGATACCACTGTTGCCGCCGAGTCTGAGCCTGACAGAAATCATACTGTATTTGCAAAGTGCTGCACATGTGGGTTTGTTATGTTTATTTAAGTTGTTCCATTCTGTAAAAAAAATGGCAAGTGATGAAATAGAAATGGAAACGGCCACAGGTAACGTTAGCCGCCGTCACGCTGAGGCACGAGTGGTTCAGTCCGCCACCGTCACGGCTGCTGTAGAGAGCTCGGCGGCGAATTCCGTCACGGTGCAGTCCTCCGCTGTCATTCGTGTTTAGAACAATAACGCTAAAAAAATAAAAAATAACGTTGAATGTTATTTAAGTGTTACAATGTCACCATGTGCATCGGTCGAATGGCGGGAATCAAATTATTGTTCTTAGCGAAAGCTGAACCTTTACCACAAACCGATAACTTGCTGATGCTGTTAGAGATTTTTTTTTTTTTTTTTTTAGTTTGTCTTAGTCACTTTAGCTCATCCATTAGCTTAGGCGACTTATATCAATTGAATATATTTTCCCAGTTTGTAGCAAACAAACAAAAAACAGAATTATCACCCAGCACTTTATTCTGAGTATCATTTTTACTCCTGATTACAAAAAAAAGAGGAAAAACTAACTAAGAAAACTATAAACACTGAACTAAAACTAATAATTAAAAAGATAAACTAACTAAGCTAGCAAACCACCTTAAAAGACTTTTTTTTCCCCCTTATGAAGTCAGCTAAGTTTATTTTCTTTTCCAGCTAAGGATCTAAGGACACAGAGTGCTGCTCTCTGACTGAAAAGCCCATTGACCCAATGTGATTTGTGATTTTTGGGGCCATACAAATAAACTTGACTTGAATCAAGAATGTGCCGTATGGTCGAAAAAAGCGACTGGAGCGGGTAAATGGGGGTATGACGCCGCTGACGGGTGACCAAATGAAACACGTCACTGCCTCGAAGAACAGATTTTCTCTTAGTTTGAACGTTGTCGGAAACGTCAGCAAGAAATGTGAAGTGATTAACTCGACAATGTAGATTTTAAGGGATTATACGGCTTAAACGCTATTTTACCTGTGAAAGGCAATCGCCCTGAGGTACGATTGTGTACCTGCGCGAGCACCGCGCCTGCGTGCATGTGTCAGTGCCCGCGCGCCGCATATGGCTCCCGTCGGCGTTTTTTTTGTATCTGAATGTGCTCGGTTGAGGGTTCAACGCGCCAACGCTGGCCTGAGGTTAACGAAAGGCGTCGCTCCTGTTCGTCTCCCATCGAGCTATTCAGAGGTGTAAATAGTGGCTGTGTGCTCCCTGCGCTCACTGACGCACACCTAGCGTCCGCAGCTTCAAAGCCGGGCGTATTAACGGCCGCCCGGCTCTAATTTCGTGCTTATTTGCAGACCCGACATGTTTATGCAGCGGCGGATGAAACAGAAACGCCGGTTTTTGCTCGCCGTCGTTCATGTCAATCAGCTGTCGCGTGCTTAGCATGTTCAAAAGAGGCGGCGCGGAAAAAAAGCGAGATGCCAAAAATATTTTCTGACCGCGCCGCCTCGAAACGTCCATTCCGTGGGTTTACTTTGTAGTTTTCATTTATATGTTAAGACTTTCGCCGGGTAAAATGCGGTCTTTTGTGTCGACATTCTTTGCATTCATAGTACAGCCTCTCTCAGTGTGCTCATTTTGGCAGTTGGAGAAAAGTACTTTGACAGGATTTACTGAGGAGGAGGAGGAGGAAGGAAGTGCAAGGTGGAGTTGTTCCAGTATTCTGGGGATTCCAAACGGGGCTCTTTAAGTTTCTAATCTGTGCGGTTACGGCCCAAATCATTTTTCTGCATGCAGTTTTTCCAAAATGACAAAAAAAAAAAAAAAAAGTTGACGTACTATTTACACCACTGTTACCTGGAAAAACCCTGGAATAACCACAATGTAACTCACTTTTGCCTTTCCCGTGAGTAAGTACAGTAAATCACAGCCAACCACGGCCAAACATGTGAGTGACTCCATAGCCCATTACAGAAAAAAAAAAATTGTGTTTCTAACAAAGCAACAGTGCGTTGCCTGTTTCTTTGAGACCAGAATCATTTTTTCCACTTTGTGTCGCGTAAGCAGTGTCTGGCAGTTCTCTGAAATGGGGAAACTTGTTCGCCATCAAAAACTGGGGATCAGCAGTCAGGAGTTTTCGACAATAAGTAGTATGTTTGCCATGAAGCTCAGTCAGTCATGTTGAGTCATTTGCACGTGGTGACAAAAAAAGGAAAGAAAAAAAAATCAGTCATATGTGCCTAAATTTAACAGAGACTCACTGACACTCTCAAATTAATGACTCATAAGCCTGTCAGCCAATCAAAAAAGAAGCAATTTAAATGTATTTTGCTGTTCTTTATTTTTTTTTTTTTAACGATTTTTGTGGACACTTTTGGCCACGATTGGAAAAATCAGTTGCACTTGATGCAGTGGCTTCTACTAACTTCTCTCCACTGTGAGCGAGAGCCGCGATGTGAATTCTTGACCTCATACTTACATACGCGCTCATTTAGAAATGAGCAATTATGAGCAAAGGCCTGGTCTGACTGTTAACGCCAAAACATGAAGTTAAAAAAAGAAAAGACAAAGGGGGCTAAAGGTAATTATGTCCCATGCAGGTTGAGGAACCAAAGTACCCTTGTGCTCTGCGGCGGAGGGAAAGACCCCCTCACTGTGTTATAATGCCACTGGCCTGAAATTGCCCTGAGCTTGTTAAAAGTGTTGAGTGCATGTGCTTTATATGTTGGGCTACCTCTAATTTAAGGCACGCCGGGACCCTCTAGAAACAGGCAGGTTGTGTGTTTCCACAGTCTGGGTTGTAAAGAGATTGCATGCATGGCCGCGGTGTTCGGCCGACTCGCAAAATCAATATTACGCCGCCAACGACTGCGATATCCTGTTGCTGCGTTTATACGACCTAACAAGCCATTCCGAGCCATGAATGTCGTTTTTGTCCTCACGAATATGAAGAATCGGGTTAATTTCTTTCACGAATTTATGAGGGTTGACTTAGGAGTCGCGTTACCCCGAATTGTTCCATCTGTGTTTGTGTGTTTGCATGTGTGTGTGTGTGTGTGTGTGTGTGCGCCCAGGGCGACACAACCCGAACCTTCATCTCTGGTGACAGTTCATTTGCAGTCTGCAACTGCACGCATCACACGGCCCAGAGTCCTCCTGAAAGGCCTCTCACAGTGGATGAGGGAGGTCCACACATAGGCGCCTGTGTTTTCTCTCCTCGCCGCCTGAAATGATCCAAATATGAGCAACCGCATGCTGGAAGCGAGCTGAAATTTTGCTGACACAGGTAGCCGGACGGGATAAACTAGTACCAGAATGAGGCCTTTTCTTGAGGGTGACAAATTTCAAGCTCGGGGGGGAAAAAGTGCTGAGGTGCCGGTTTCCGTGGATGCACTCTGTTAATACAAGCACACACACACACACACACACACACACACACACACGCGCGCGCGCGCGCAAACAGACGC